>PVLD010002782.1:0-15358 GCA_004027595.1 Dinomys branickii | reverse complement strand
ACAGGTCCCCACACCTGGTTAAGGCAAATCTATTCTGCAGGCAGCTCTAGCCACCCACAAAGTCAGGGCTGGAGAGAGAGTGCAGAGTTGTGGGCACAGGCGACTGGAGGCTCGGACGGGGATGGAGGTCTCTGAGGGACCGGTAGAAGGAGAAGAGCAGCGAAGGCACAGCCTTGCGGAAATGCCCCTTTATGTAAGAGAGGCCAGGCAGGGGAGCAGGATGATGGCTATGTAAGAGGCAGAGGAAAAGGGGCCTGGGCTCCAGTGCGAGGCTGCTACAGTTCAAAGCCCCTGGCTCTGCTGCTTCCTGCCCTAATCTCTCCGGCACTCCCGTGCCTCAACTGTGAAAGACATTCAAGTGTCTGCCTCAAAGATGCTGGGAGGCCTTGAGAAATGATGTATTAAAGCAAGTCGACTGGGATAAAGTGTTTAACAAAACATTATTTTAGCCTGCCACACTGGTGCACACCTGTACATCCCAAACTTGCAAGGCTGAAACGGGAGGATCTCTTCAGTCCAGAACTTCAAGACCAGACTGGGCATATACAGAGAGCCTCGTCTCTTAAAAAGCCAAAAAAGAGCCTTACCTTTAAGAACTGAATGAACGAATGAACAGGAATGAGCAAGGCATAATTTGCAAGGCTGTGAAATTTAAGGAAGGTCAGACATGGCGGCCTCTGAGTTTCCAGAGAGAAAGCACCACTAATATACTCTCAGAGGCTCAGCGAATCTGCTGCTTTTAGCAAACCTCGGCTTTCCACTTTATCATCTGGCCTCACCACCTCTGGGGAGCCCTTCTTGCACTCCTAAGTCCGGGCTGCCCTTCTGCCAACCACGCTCAGACCGTCCTGGAATTTTTTTTTTTTTGCCTGTGTATCGTTTCCACCTGTGGATCCTGGAGGGGCGGATGCCGAGCTCAGAGCAGGTGCTAAATCCAAGAACAAACGACACAAAACCAAGTCCTTCGTGATCTGCGGGTGCTGGTGGCGATCTCACCGTGGCGGGAGGCGGGGGGCGGAGGCTGAGCTCCGGGGGTGGCTTACTAGGGAAGGGCGAAGGACGCTGCTGAGTAGCTGGAGGGGCGGCCGTGCGAGAGCCGAGCCGTCACCACAGGGCAGCTGTGGCAGATGCAAAGCAGGGCGCGGTGCAGCGAGAATCCGAGGGCAGGCAGGGACAAGCATCCGAGCAGCGGAAGGCGGCGAAGGGGATGGGAAGGCGCCCTGCGCGAAGGCTGGGGACAGGCCGCGGGAGGAGGGATGGAGAGAGGGCCAGGGCGAGCTGGGCGGGCGGAGCGCGGCGGGGCGCGTACTCACCGGGGATCTGAAGGCCCCGCCGCAGCTCCGGCTCAGCCCGGGTTCGGTCCTGGCGAGGAAGCGGAAGGGAAAGGCTGAGGGGGCGCGGGGCTCCGGGGAGACCCGGGCACCGCGGGGGCGCGCGCGGGGTCCGGTCCGCCCCTGGGGCCGGCGCGGGGACCCTGAGGGAAGGGGTGTGTAGAGAGGAAGATCCCGGAGGCGATTTCCGCAACTTGCAGGCGTGCGGCGGGGGTGTGAAAGCTTAGGAAAGAGACTGAAGTGATGCACTTCTCCCGGTTGCTCGTTCCTTGCCCACCTCCGGAGCCCTGGGGTCCGAGGCCCCCTGGCTGGGGTACTCTGCCGCGTAGGAGGGTCCAGGGCCGCTAGTAACAAGTCACTGACAGAAACTGTAAAGCACCACACGGCCAAACCCGGGCAGACTCACCCCTGGAATGGGCGGGAACAGCAGCTGCGCGCGCAGCTTTCAACGTGATCCGCCCACCCCACGCGCTTGCCCAACTGGACCACGCCTCCACGTGGTGTCATCTCCCTCATCGACCAATGGGCCTGGAAGATTAAGGTCACGCCCACGCCAACGTGGGTTAAGTTTAGTACCGCCCAGGTTACGCCTCTTGTGGCTGGGCAGCGTCCTGACGCGCTAGCTCTCGGAAGAAATTCCGCGGTGGCTGATGGGATTGTGGTGATGTGGCCCCACCCCTTCCCCCCTCCCTGCCCCGGGATGTCGGAAGAAACCAGGCAGAAGAAATTGGCTGCGGCCAAGAAAAAGGTAAAACGCGCCAGGTCGCATCCCTCTACCCAGCCCGAGTTTCGTCGGCGGCCGGACCGTGGGCAGAGCATGTGCCACTCCTGGGGCACACGGGTTGAGCCCCTGGGCACCCCTAGTTCCCCCACTAAAGTCCTCTCAGCCCGCCCCGCCTCTTCAGCAGCCCAGCCCCCCCCCAGGCCCCTGGGTGACTTTGGCGGGGACTCGCGGGGCTCCCCTCTCAGGGTCGGTCCCTCACCTCCCGCCGCCCCAAACCGGACCTTCCCGGCCCCCCTATCCGAGGATCTCGGTCCCTTTCCCCTTTGGAGCGGGGAGGAGGGCCGGGCATGGACCTGCTCGGGGGATCGGGAGGGAGTCAAATGCAGTTACGTCACAGCCCCCCCAACTGTCATTACTACCGCCAGCCCGGCTTTTGATCTTCCCACCCTCTCCCCTAAGAGTCCCAACTTCCTTTCCGGTTTTTCTGGTCGAGGCGCAGATACCCGCCTGGAAGGGGACCCAAGACCACGGGAAGGAGCGCAGACAGCTTTTGGGTTCTCTGGCCCCTGTAACTTAGACCCTGGTTACCTACAAACTTCACCAGGGAGCTCAAAACGTTGACAGTATCACAGGTTGACCGTAGCAGAGCAGATTTATGTTGGTTTTCTCCCAGGTTTCAACTCTCCAGAGAGACTCCAAACGTTTTTCGAAATTCCCTGCTTTATATTTTAATTACCCTTGACTCTGGGACCAGAAGGGCCTCTATTCAAGTTCATTGGAGAGAGATCTACTTGTCTAATGGGGAACAGATCCTGGAAAACTGAACTTGACAGCGTCATCTCTCCCTGGGGTGCTTAGTGTCACAGCATAAATACAAGGCCTTTCTTTTTTCCCCCTTTTTGAGACGGGGTTTCAGTAGGCAGTTCAGGCTGGCCTTGAACTCACTTTGTAGCCCAGGTTGGCCTCGAACTTTACAGTGATTATCCTGCCTCAGCTTCCCAAGTGCTGTGATGACGGGCATGCCCGACCCCGCAAGGCCTTGTTTGTTTGTTTGAAATGGGAGTCTCACTTCCGTAGTTCAACCCGGTTTTGAATTCACTGTGTATCTCAGGTTGGCCTTAAACTCGTGGTACCTTCCAAGTGCTGAGATTACAGG
This sequence comes from Dinomys branickii, assembly GCA_004027595.1. Taxonomy (NCBI): domain Eukaryota; kingdom Metazoa; phylum Chordata; class Mammalia; order Rodentia; family Dinomyidae; genus Dinomys; species Dinomys branickii. The sequence goes on along the minus strand of PVLD010002782.1, from coordinate 12,147 downwards.
CGCAGCCACCATGCCTGGCTGAGGTCAATCCCCCCACACCCTTTATCTCCTCTCCCATTTTGCTCTGTAGCCCAGGCAGGCTTTGCTCTCAGGACCCTCCTGCCTCAGCCTCCCAAATGCTGGGATTACAGGCATGTGCCACCACACTCAGCCATAGATTTGTAAAGTAGGATAGATTTCTTCATGAAATGATGCTTGAGGTAGGTTGTTAGTTCCCAGGTTCTCTAGGGCTGTGTCTTGACTGTTTCTGGCCATAGGACACACTGATGGAAGTTTGAGAAATCTGTGTGTAGTGCTAATGGATGTGTAAAGAAAGTACCCGGATGTCTGCTTTCTAAACCATCAACCATACAGTTCCTGCCTGTTTAATGTTTACTTTTCCACCTCTACCTCTGGCTTTGCCCCCTGGGAGTGGCTGCTTCATGGCAAACCCCAGAGCTGGGAGTTAGAAGATTGATTTTAAATCCATTATTGCCTTTCATGTGTGTAGGGTGTGGTGCTGGGGACTGAGCCCAGGGTTGTGAGCATGGTGGGCAAGTGCCCTACCACTGAGCACCCAGACCAACTTAGTGCCTTTTTTTTTTCCTGGTACTAGTGATTAAGTCCAGGGAATGCTACAGTATTCCCCCAGTAGCTGGGACTGTAGGTGTGTACCAGTGTTCCAGCTTGGTTTTTGCAGGGAGGGTGGTCTTTTGAGCCAGGGTCTCACTGTTCATACTGGCCTTGATGCTTCTGCCTCAGCCTCCCAAGGGCTGGGATTACAGGTGTGTGGCACCACGCCTGGCCTTTGTTTTTGAGACAGGGTCCCTCACACCCTTCTTAGTGCTGGGATTTTGTTCTATTATGCTCAACTGAGTACTCAATGCTGCAGGAAGACATGAGGACAGAGGCTTCCTTTCATGAATATCCTTGCTTTTCCTTTCCTCAGCTGAGAGAATTTCAGCAGAAGAACAGCCCTGGTGGTCCTACAGTCCTGAAGAAGAAGAAAAAGCTGAAGAATGACAGTGACCCTGAGAGGAGCACTGCTGGTGATGACCACCCACCTGAGGACGTGAGTCCTGGCTGGCCAGGCCGCCGGGGGTGGGGGCTTACATGGTAGCAGACGGCTATGGTTCAGACGAGAAAGTGCTAGGGACTGGGTAGAATTCTTGTGTGAGGGCCAGGGGTGTTGTAGCTCAGTGGTAGGGTACTTGTCTAGTATGTATGAAGCCCTGGGTTTGATCCGCAGTGGTGGTGGTGGGGGAAAAATATATATCCCCCCCCAGAGATTATTTTATCTATACTTACGAAGTTTAAGCGGGTGGTGTTGCTCTTATGTCAGCTCCCTGGGGCCTGGTGCCTGTGAATCTTTAGTCAGTACAGTTACTATTTGAGTTTCCTCAACCTCAAGGGAAGCCAGGCGAGGGAGGACAACCACTTGCCATCAGACCCTCTGAAAGAGCCTCAGGGTGTGGTGAGGGGACCTGCAGGCAGCAGGCGTAGGAGATCTGAGTTGAGTCCACTGGATACATCACGAAAACCACTTTCTCCCCTGGCCCTCCATGTCTTTCGAAGTTAATTTTAAGCTGTAGCCCATGTGTTCAAGTGATCCCATCCTTGGGAGTTTGGTTTTGCAAACGGAGGTGGGGATCTGGAGCCTGCCTAGATTCCTCCCCCGAGTCTGAGGAGGGGTCTCACATACATAGAAGCGCTACGTTGTTCCAGAGACATGACTCCATCACTCGGCTCAGCGTTCCCACCCGCTTGTGTGCCCTGATTGGAAGGTGGCATAGGTCCTGTTACCACCTCCTCTGCTCTTCTTAGCATTGCTTTTCCCTGAGCCCACTTCTTCCTTCCTGACTTTCTTGCCTCTCTAAGCCACTTTTCTCTTTCTCCCCCTGCCCTTGTTTTTCCCTTCTCGGCTCCTGTAGATTCAGGACATTCTGAAGGTGCTGGTGTCCGACCTTAACCGTTCCAATGGGGTAGCGCTCCCCTCATTGGACAGACGGCAGGTGAGGCAGTACGCAGACCCCTCTCTGGCTGCTCCCCCGCTGTACACGCCCGGGGCTTCTCTGGCTGGGACCCTCCGCTGCTGGCTTGTTTTATGTTGCTGCCATTAACCCTCAGCCTGCCGCTGTCTGCTTCTTCCCTGCCTGGTTGACCGGGTGTTTTTTTCTACCCCTCACATCTTTTGTCCTCTTGGAAGAGGTGACACATACTTTAAGGTAAAGCTAATTTGGGGAAACTTTCAGAGCAGGTGTGTGGGGTTCTGGCTTGTGGATACCTCCTGTGGTGCTATCAGAATGAGAGAAGTGGAGGGGCTGGGGATATAGCTCAGTGGAATAAGCGCCTGCCTAGCAAGCGCAGGGTCCTGAGTTCGATCCCGAGTACCGCAAAAAAAAAAAAAAAAAGAGAGAGAGAGAAATGGAAAAAACACCTTTTGGCCACACCCTCTGGGCTTCTATCCCTCAAAGACCAGTAAACGTAGAAGTTTGTGATTTCTAAAAATTAATTTATCTTGGTTTGAAGTCAAGAAAGGAAGGCTAAGAGAAAAAGTTTGCATTTGAATCACAGGGTAATTTTTTTCAGGTGTAATTTTTTTCAGAGGAGCTGACTGCAGGTGAGGTTAACCAGACAGTTGAGTGACCAGAACTCTGCCCCTAATCTGTTTTACAAATCAGAGCCACTTGGTCATATTCTCTGGGTCCTAGTAGCAAGGTACTTTGCTAAATAATGGTTAACATAGATGCACAAGATAAGGTACCCACAGGGCAGACAGAGACCTCGGGAAACAGCAAGGGACAGGGTGGCAGTCTGCAAATGCTCCATGGACTCCAGGCTGGCAGAGGTGGTGTTTGAGGCTGCCGTGAAGATTAAAGGTGCGTCACACTCACCCCATGGAAAGTGGGGGCAGAGCTGAGCTCAAGGCCAGCATCATGAGCTTACAGACCACTTTCTGGGGATGCAGGGCCTGGGTCTAGATAGTGAGGAAGAGCCTTCTTCCGGATGTGACATTGACACATCCTCTTAGCTAACTTCCCCCAGGATATGTGCCATGTTCATGGAGTAGGGCTGAGCTGGGGCCAGATCCTGCTGGAGCTGGGCATGGGGAAAGCGAGGGGTAGGCCCCTTGGCTGGTGCTGGACATTTTTCCCATTGTCATGGCTGTTCCTGGACAGGAGGTCAGCTTTGTTTAGGTGCTGTGACTCACCTGGTAAACTCAGACATACTGGGGCACACTTAACTGCAGGATTTAAAATTATGGTGAGCTGGGTGCAGTGGCCCACGCCTGTAATCCCAGTTACCCTGGAGGCCGAGGCAGGAAGATCACAAGTTTGAGGCCAGCCTGGGCAACTAGTGAGACCCTGTCTTGAAATAAAAATAATTAAAAGAGCTGGAGTTACAGCTCACTGGTAGAGTGCTATTGGGCTCTATCTCTAATTTACAGCAAAAAACCAACCCCCCCAAGAAAAGATCTTAAAATTATGAATTGACTTGATTGCTAACAAAATAATCATGTTAAGTATATTTGTAAATACTCAGGGAAACCCCCCCCCCCCGGTATTCCTGGGTCTAATCTCAGCAATCAGTAGGAATCCGAGATGACAGAAGAGACCAAGAGCCTTCAGGGTCTGTGGCTAGGAATGCAGCCTCCCCTGACACCTCATGCCTGGCCAGCTGCTGCACCTCAGCTCTTACCTAGTAGATGTTGTCAAGGCAACACCAGGTTCCTGGGCTGACGGTCATAGCAGGAACATTGGGTTCTAGGGTCATGGTCACGGTCAACCTGCAGGATATAGCTCATCTTGAGCTCCCAAGGCTTGCTGGCGTTTCTGTGTGCACGCAAGTCAGTGTGGGTTTTCAGAGGTCGGGGCTGAAAGGTCTGGAAAGCAGGCAGCCCTTTGCGTGGAGAGAGACAGCCACCCCCTCCTCTTGCGTAGCCTCCTTGTGCAGGCTTTGGCACCCTGGTGCTCGTCCCTTGTCAGCTGTCCTGTCTTTCCCATTCTCTGCCCTGTTAGACTTTAGAAGATATTAGAGCCTGAGGCTTTTTACCTGAACTTGGGGATCCGTGGGGCACAGCTTGCCAAGCAGGCGGGTCCAGTTGGGTGAGCGGGAGAGGTGTCCACATGGCCCCAAATCCCAAATTCTAGGGTTGTTGCCCAACTGCTTCTCTAGAGAGGTGGCCCGTGACCCACAGAGGGCAGGTATTACTCCCTGGATGTTTAGGTGGTTTCTGAATCGAACTGGCAGTTCTGGGGACAAGGCAGGAGGAAGGGAGGAGAGCCGGCACGTGGAGAAGAGAGGGGCAGGTAGTTACATTGGTCAGGATGATGAACCCATCACCGCCAGCCTTTGGCCAGCAGGGGCCCAGGGTCAGGGTCACTGTGGCACAGACCAGTTCTCTGGAATAACAGTGTTGTCCACGCCTTCCTTCCGCCTGGGATGGCTGCCCGCAATCAGAGCCTGGCCCACCTTTTGGTTGAGCTACAGAGAGACAAGGTCCTTAGTGACTCTGGAAGGAGGCTGTGTCCCTACCCTGAGCTTTGGCCATCTGAAATGCTGCAGTGGTCTGGAGCGAGCCTTACCCATACCCCCAGGGGCGCCCAGCACTTGTGAGCTGCCCTCTGCCTGCAGTGGTGCTCTCCTACCTGCTCCACCCTGTGTCCGTGGCATTTAGGCCTCTTCTCTCCCGCATGGCCCCCACAGCCCGCTATGTTCTGTGACAGGCACCCAGAGACCCTACCGCTTCTGCACCGCCTTCTGCTGCTGCTGACTCTGTGTCGCCTGGCGGTGTCCCTTCCCCAGGCGCTACTCGTACTAGCGTGGTGTCTCTCCAGGTTTGTGCCTTTTCCCTTTGGCCTGCTGTCTTCCCGTGTGTGCGCCCCTCATACTTCCCAGAGGTCTACAGCCTGTGTGCCGTCTCCTCTCTCTTTGGGCAGCCCGGTTCCTAGTGGCCTGTGTTCTCCGTCTGGCCTGGGGCCCCGATGAGGCTTTCCCTGAGGCCTGGGGAGATGGAAGGTTGTTGGAGGGAGCGCGGCTCTCCCCGCGCCTGGCTCACCAGCAGTTGAATCACCATTTCCATGTCTCTTTCCACACAGAGCTGCGATGTGGACAGTGAGCCTAACGTCATGGATGAAACCAAGTGAGTGTCTCCTGCTGGGGCGGCAGTGCCCAGGCTGCAGGGTCGGGGCAGCCGCTGCCCAGGAGCCTCTTGCCAGTCCAGCTGCCTGCATCCCTGACCCTGTGTCTCTGTCCCTAGGACTTTTTCATCCACCGAGAGCCTGCGACAACTTTCCCAGCAACTCAACGGTCTTTTGTCTGAGGTACCCACTTGGGCCCAGAACTGGGAAGCGGGAAGCATGGTGTCTTAGAAACCAAGGCAGGGGTTCATAAGAGAGCAGGAGAGCTTGAGACCAGCCAGTATGCTGGGTAGCACTGGACAGGTTCTCTGTTCTGCGAGTCTTATCCCTTGAAGCTGTACAGCTGAAGGACTTGGGGCACGCAGTTGGTAACATCATTTACCCTGGTGCAAAACGCAAGAGGAGAGCTGCCTGGTGGGGTGGGTGATGGGGCTCAGAACTGTGGGAGGCCAGCAAGGGCTGTGAGAGGAGGGCCCCAGGCTAGGAGGAGAGGTTTTGCTAGGGCAAGGGGAGAGGAACATGGAGGCTCAGACACGCCGGGGCAGAGCCTCTCCATGCGCGTTCTGTCTTCCAGTCCACATCCTACGTCAACGGGGAGGGGCTCACGTCCGCTAACATGAAGGATCTGGAGGTGAGTGGCCTTGGACTGTGGCCCAGTGACCCTGCAGGCCAGTTCCCTTTCTTGGCCCACAGTAAGGCCTGGGTGCCCGTGCCAGCTAAGAGAGCCCACACACCCTGACCCTAATGACGCTCTCTCTACTTCTCCCCTCAACCTCCTCCACCTCCTCCTCTCTGCATGCGCCTCAGAGCCGGTACCAAGAGCTAGCAGTAGCCCTGGACTCCAGCTATCTAACAAACAAACAACTCAGTAGCAAGATAGAGGAATTGGTAAGAGTCCAGTGGGGTCCCCTGATTCCATGCTGCCAACTGGGGCTCCAATCTCCCCTGGGGGCTCTGAAGAAAGGGGCTGGGGGCCCCTCGTGCCAAAGGGAATGGGGTAGAGGGGGCCCAGGTCTCAGCTGGAGGGACCCCAAAGCACAGAGCATGCGGCTTGGCTCTCTCCTGCTGCCCTCTCTGCTTCTCCTCTGTCCTCCAGACACCCCTGCTTGTCTCCTTGCCCCATGTGTCCTGCCCTGGCTCAGGCCCTAGTTTGCTGTGATTTTTGGATGAGCCACCTTTCCTCTGTGCTTGAGTTCGCTGCAGAGGTGGCCCAGGTCTCTTGTGCTCTTAAGAAGCAAAGATTTAAAGGCTTCCTGTGACGGAGAATGTCAGGGAGAAGGGGTGGCATCTGCCTATCCTTGCTCCCCTGCTGCTCAGCACGGTGCCCAGCCTGCCGGGCAGCTTGGGCTCAGTAAAGGCACCCGCTAGGCTGCAGGCTGGCAGAGGGTCTCTAGAGGCTCGTGTTCTCATCTGTAAGGAGAACCTAGATTCAGACCTACAGTGGCACCGCCGGGAAGGAAAAGCTGTTTCCCTTGCCTTGGGAGTTTGAGGAGGTGGTTCCCGTGCCTGTGGGATCTGAGGGTTTCTCCTCTCAAATCCATCCCTGGCCCCCTGCCTGCTTCTTTCTGGTCTGGGTAGCAGTGTAAAGGGGCCAACCCCAGTCACCTTCCTTTAACTCCCCACAGAAACAGCAGAACCAAGATACTGTGCAACAGCTGGAAAAAGTAATGTGATTTCTGTATTTGCTCATTGCATGGCTGCTGGGAGGGGGTGAAGAAGCAGAGGGAGAAGCCTGAGCTTGTCCTCTTCCCTTCCAGCCTGGAGAACCCTCACCCCAAACCTCTGCCCGGGTCCCCACGGCCCCTGATCAGCTGGTCTCATTGGTGGCCCTCTGTTGCGCCACTGGTGGCATTCGGGGGGCATGTGCTTAGACATTGCATCTCTGCGGGTCCCCGCCCCAGTAAGAGGTACTTCTTCCCTCTGCTGCAGGAGAAGCAGGAGTCTCAGCAGAAGTTGGCAAAGGAGCAGGTGGCTCTGCGGGAACAGCTTCAGGTGAGCAGGGACCTCACAGCCGGGGACCCCACAGCCCTGGGACAGTGTTTCTTTGCTCTCTCACATGTATTTGGCTTTTCTTCCAAAGGTTCACATTCAGACCATAGGCATCCTGGTTTCTGAAAAGGCAGAACTGCACACGGCCCTGGCCCACACTCAGCAGGCAGCCCGACAGAAAGCAGGTGGGCATTCAGACCGTCCTTCCTCCTTTATCCAGCACCTGCTCTGAGCTGTGCGGGTGGAGGGGGCCCCTGGGACTCATCTTGACCTCTCTCATCTCAGGAGAATGTGAAGATCTTGCTGGGCGCCTGAAATCTTCGAGGCAACGTGTGGGAGAGCTGGAGAAGACACTGTCTGCCGTCTCCACGCAACAGAAGCAGGTGGAAAAGGTGAGCCCTTTACCTTTCTGGCCACCAGCAGCCCAGTGTCCCTGATGGGGTAGGAAGGCCTCCTTCTATAGGGTGGAGGCTTGCTGCTCAAAAAAAAAAAAGGAATGCACCTTCTTACTGCATAGTTGGTAAAAGCAACCTGGGACTGAGTTGGCTGCTGTGGGCAGTTTTGGGTGCTGTGTGGCACAAGCCCTGGATCTGGAGCCTGAACTTGGGTGCCTACCATGCCCTTCACTGACTGTCCTTGGCCAGTGGCTAGGAGACAGGATATGAGGCCTGAGCTGTGAAGGCCCAGAAGAGCTTTCTGTGTTGCTGTTTGTGTGTGTATGATTTACATGAGTGATGTCTGAGAGGATTCATAAGCTCAGGGAGAGGAGCAGGGTGGCTGGGAGACGTTTTTCTTCTGAGAGGGTCAGACTGCGGGAATGTACCATCCAATTAAAAAGTGAATAAAAGATGGGCCTAGAGAATTAGATCTGGGTGTCCAAATCCCAGCTATGCCTAAATGCATCTTAGGGAGGCACTTGGTGTTTATGTTTCACTTACAAAATGGAGAGGACAGTAACTGCCTCATAAGGGCGTAGCAGCTCATGCCTCTAGTCCCAGTTACTCAGAAGGCTGATGCAGGAAGACCTCTTGACCCAGAGGGTTGGGGCCAGCCTGGGCAACATAATAAGATTCTATCAGAACACACAGAGTCTAGGCGTGCTGACACATGCTTACGATTCTAGCACTCTGCAAGGTTGAGTGAGGAGGATTGCAAAATTGAGCCCAGCCTGGGTAACTTCATGACTTTAGCGAGACCCTGTCACAAAGTAAATGTTAAGAAAAGGGCTGGGGCTGGAGGTGGTGGTGCACACCTGTAATTCAAGTACTCAGGAGGCTGAGGTAGGAGGATCAGCAGAGGTTCAAGACCAGCCTGGGCTACAAAAGGAGTGCGTAGCTAGCCTGAACTGCATAATGAGACCCTGTCTCAGAAACCAAACCAAACCAAGCCAAAAAATGCTAGCGGTGGAGCTTAGTGTGAAGGCCCTGGGGCCTTGGGTTCCCCCAGGTACTGGAAAGCTCACACACACACACACACACACACACACACACACACGGCATGGAAATGCCTGGCAGAGCTGTCACGTGATTGAGCGGGAGGTATGCACTGTGGCTGTGGTCTGTGTGCCAGTCCCCTGTTCGGCCCGCCAACCCTGAGCTGACTCTCTGTGTTGCAGTACAATAAGGAGCTAACGGAAGAGCGGGACACACTCAGGCTGGAGTTGTTCAGGAACAAGTAGGAGGGGCAGGGGGCTGGGCCTGGGCATGGATGCAAGGGGCGGGGTGGGGTGCAGACGAGCATGGGGAGGGGTGCACAGCTTGGGATGTGTGCAGAGCTGTGCCCCTACTCTTGGGCATCCCTGGGGCAGCTCAGTCCCCTCTGTGGCCTGTCCCTTGTAATTCTCGATTCTAGCGTCCCTTGGTACCAGTGTGCTGGGTCGTGTGGCAAGGGTCGCAGGCTGCTCATCAGCACTCCTTTCTTTCCTTGCTTGGTTCATTCCTTGCTGCCCTGTCCCTGCCTCCGGCACAGCAAAAGCAATGAGGACCTGAAGCAGCATAACTCTGAACTGGAAGAGAGGCTCCGAGTCCTCACGGTGGAGAATGAAGCCAGCCAGCGGGGAGTGGAGGAGCTACAAAAGAAGCTGGAGATGTCCGAGCTGTTGCTGCAGCAGGTACGAGGCTGCTGTGGGCAACCTGAACCCCTGCAGCTGCCACAGTCTCCAGGATCCAAAGATTTGCCATAGACTCCTTCAGAGAGAGCTAGAAATCCATGAATTGGGACCTGCCCAGACCTGTGGAAATGGAGTGGAGGAGTTAGATGTGGTGGCGCACGCCTATAATCCTACGCTTGGGAGGCTGAGGAAGGAGGGTCACTATGAGTTCAAGACCAGCCTGGGCTACATAGTGAGACTATGTCTCAAAGAAAAAAAAAAGAATGTCAGTGGTATTTTTGTTTTGTTTTGAAAGTACAGTGGTACTGGGATTGCACCCAGGGCCTGTACATTGAGCTACACTCTTTATATTTCATTGTGAGACGGGGTCTGGCCAAGTCACGAGCTTACCTAACTGGGCTGGACCTTGCTGTCCTCCTGGGCCACCTGCCAGCTGGCCCAGAGTCTGTTTCCCTCCTCTTGTGGGCCGGGACAGCTCTTGACTATCGGTGGTGATGAGGCTGAGGGGTGCCCTGGTAGGGGCCGCGGGTAGCGTAGTCTGGGCTCCCAGATCTAAACTTCTCGTTTTTCTCTGTCCAGTTCTCAAGTGGGTCTGCATCTCCTGACAGTGACCAGCAGTTCCAGCAGGCCCTGGAGGATCGTGTGCGGCTAGAGACACATGTGGAGCAGGTGAGGTTTTGCAGAGGGAGGTGCGTGGGAGCCAGATGGGCCCATGTGGCCAGGAGCAGGTAAGGGCAGGCCACAGCCCTTCCTAACTTCCGTGTCATTCTTGGAGCTGACGGAGTCATTGAGACAACTGCAGTTGGAGAGAGACCAGTATACGGAGAACCTGAGGGAAGAGCGTGCCATGTGGCAGCAGAGGATGCGGCAGATGTCAGAGCAGGTGAAGCACAGTGGCCCTCGGAGGCCCACACTGCACAGCCACGCTGGTGTCTGCTCAGCAGGGATGAGATTGCTTCCTATGTGGTTCTGTGTGTGGGCTTATTTATTTGTTTTTTTTTTGAGACAGGGCCTCACTGTGGTTCAGGCTGGCTTTGAACTCATTATGTGGCCCAGGCTGGCCTCAGACTCATATTAATCCTCCTGCCTCAGCCCCCTGAGTGCTGGGATTGTAGCCTGTGCTACCACCCCGGCCCTGTGTGTGGGTTTTGTGGAGGTGGGGCCGGAAGGGAGGTGAGCCGGTGGTCACAGCCCCTGTCTCCCTCTACTGTCCCCGGTGCCTCGGGCAGGTGCATACGCTGAAGGAGGAGAAGGAGCACAGTGTGAGTCAGATTCAGGACCTGGAGAGCAGCGTGGCTGAGCTGAGGAGCCAGCTGGGTGAGTGGGGATGGGGGTGACCTGGGAGCAGGGCAGGGAGCAGGGCAAGACCCTGGGCTGCGGGGTGGCTTACATTTCCCCAAGGAGCGGGGTGGATTCAAGGGCACTGTGGCAAAGGGACAGGAGTCTGCCAGGGGATACAAGTCTTGGCATCTCTTGGAGCCTCAGTGTCTCCGTCTGTGGAGAGGGGGATGTGCCCCCTGCCAGCTGTGTTGGGAAATGGCTTCATAGTGGCTGTCATCTGGGTATAAGTCATTAGGAAGCCTAGATTGGGAGTGTTCAGGAAGCTGGAGGCCTCAGATCCTGACTGCCTGTTTCTTTTCCCAGCAGAGCCCCCGGTCCTAGAGCCCCCGCCCGGGCCCTCTGAGGAGGAGCAGCGACTGCAAGCGGAGGCCGAGCGGCTGCAGAAGGACGTGGAGTGCCTGACAGGACAGCTCCAAGCCCAGGTGCAGGACAACGAGAGCCTGAGCCGCCTGAATCGGGAGCAGGAGGAGCGGCTGCTGCAGCTGGAGCGAGAGGCAGAGGTGTGGGGTGAGCAGGCGGAGGAGCGCAGGCAGATCCTGGAGAGCATGCAGAGTGACCGCACCACCATCAGCCGCGCCATCTCGCAGAACCGAGAGCTGAAGGAGCAGCTGGCTGAGCTGCAGGACGGCTTCGTCAGGCTGGTGCGCCAAGTCCTTCAGGGCCCGAACAACACCCCCCACCCCCTGGCCTTTGCCTCCCCCCATAGAAATGGGCAGGTCACATAGGTAGATGCCCTGTGAGCTAGAACCCTGCTTGGGCATCTGTCAAGGGGAGAGGATGATGCTCTGTCCTTCCCTGTGCTGTGGCCACCCAGGTCAGGGGCCGGGTCTGCCCGTGCCGGTGGCACTGGTTGCTCATTTTTCTGTAGACCAACGAGAATGTGGAGATGACCAGTGCGTTGCAGTCAGAGCAGCATGTTAAGAAGGAGCTGGCCAAGAAGCTGGGGCAGCTGCAGGAGAAGCTGGCGGAGCTCACGGACATGGTAACTCCTGCCCCGAGGGACTGCGTTCTGACGCTGGCAGCCCGGGAGGGAGGTTGGGAGGCCAGGACGGGTGCTGCAGCCTGGGGACAGTGGTCCAGTGTCCTGCAGAGCCAGCCTGTGACTGCTTTATGCTCCCTGCGTCTTGACTGCTGGAGGCGGGCAGGCTGGACTCCTCTAGGTCCAGGTACCCGCATCCCTGCGGAGGCCTGGCCCCCTCATCACAGGGGCCCTGTGGGTCTGGGCTGGGTTCAGCCTCGGCCCCACCTGCCAGTTTCAGTGTTTTGTATCACTGAACCCCAGTGTTCCTGACTTCAAAAGCAGGCTGACCTTGTCCTCCTAGAGACAGTAAGGACTGAATGAGATAAAGCATGTGAAGTAAGGATACTAGCAGAGTGTGCTTAGCAGATGTGGGGAGCTCCCTCTGACGCTTCACATCTGGGGCCTAAAGTCCAAGTGGTGCAGCTGGGTTTGGTGCCACATGCCTGTAATCCCAGCACTTGGGAGGCTGAGGCAGGAGGATTGTCAAGAGTTCAAGGCCTGGACTACATTGTGAGACACTGTCTCAAAAGGGTGTGTGTGTGTGTGTGTGTGTGTGTGTGTGTGTG
>PVLD010002781.1:0-156992 GCA_004027595.1 Dinomys branickii | reverse complement strand
GCGCCAGGCCTCCTTCCGCGGTTATGCTCACCTTCCAGCTTCTTTTTCTTTGTTCATCCTGCAGCTCAGTGAACAGGTGTTAACTGAACTGTTTGTTTCTTGCTATGATTTATGCAAATCGAGCTTTCAAGGGACCCTGGTTTATTTTACCAATAGAGTATCACTCACAAAAACCGTGATAGTGTGGCCTTGAATGTCTAATAGATCTCTCAAATCTAATATACCAACATTTAATTCTAGACCTTTTTTATCTATTCTTCTTACAGTCTTCTCATTTCAGTGATGACCTTGTTCTTCTGTTTGCTTAGATAAAAAGCCTCAGAGTTATCCTTGACTCACATGAAAAAATCTCAGGGTCATCTCTTTGTTTTGTATCCTCATCTAGTTTGTCTTGTCCTTTTGGACTTAGCTTTGCTGATGTATCTGAGCCAGGTTTGGTAGTGCTTCCCTATAATCCCGGCACTGGGGAGGATGAGGCAGGAGGATTTCCATGAATTTGAGGCCAGCTTGGACTACATAGTGAGTTCAAGGCCAACCTGCACTACATAGCAGGACTTTTTCAAAAAAAATAAAAACAACCCTCCTACCCTAATATATCCTGTGATAATCACTGAGTTGAGGATGTCAGGTAATTCCTCCTGTGAAAATAAGAATAAAAGAGTCTAAAATTATTAATATTGCCACTTAAAGGCACTACAGAATGACCAGCCAGGTAACAATCGGCTGATAGCTGAGATTATTCTTATCCTGTTCCACCTGAGCAGCAAAACTGTGCAGGTGTTCCAAAGGTGGTATGTTTTGTTGTTGTTGGTTTTTTGTTTTGGGACAGGGTTTTGCTCTGTAAGTAGTTCAGGTTGGCCTTAAACTCACAGCAGTCCTCCTTAGTGTTGGGAATTTAGGCATGCGCTACCATGCCCAGCTGAAGGCATTGTTTGATGCACCAAAATGTTTAAACTTGGGGCCATCCCATTTGTCTGTCTTGGGGCTGATGCCTGGCTCTTGGTGTCATAGCCGTGAAGTCATTGTCTAGTCCAGTAGGAGGTAACCAGAGCCTCAGAGCCAGTATCAAACGCTGTGAAAGGTGTAGATGTCATTGGCATCCCAGAGGCTGAGACGAGGGGAAAAGAAAGGTACAAATAAATATTTGATGAAAGAAATGATTGAAGACTATTAACAGATCTAAGAATTTCAGCACATTCTCAGGAGAATATAAATACACAAGAACAAAAGGCCATACCTAAACATGTCTTACTGTAACTGCTCAAAGCTAGAGAAGAAACTTCTCAAAGATAGAGAAGAAACCATACATAAGCGAAGAAGTCATACATAAGGGAACAAAAGCACAGTTTGATAGTTTTCCAGGCAGGTACTTATTCCATGGAGCTATATCCCCAGCCCTAGTTTGATAGTTTTCATATTCAACAGTGAACACCAAAAGACACTGGAGCAACATTTAAAATCATGGAAAAAGAAAATTGTCAACAAGAATATTGTATTGAGTGCAACTATTAAAAGTAAAGAGAAGATAGAAACATTTCTAGGTAAACCAAAGCAGAGTTTTTGATAGCATACCTGCACTGTAAGGACTGTTAAAGGAATTCCGTTAGATCAGATAAAAGTGACTCTAAAGGAATAAAGAGCACTTCGTGATCATGTAGATTAATATAAAAGCTATATTCCCCCTTTCTTTTAATTTATTCAAACTATGTGATTTTAAACAAAAATTACAGCACTCAATTGTGGACTTTATAATATACTATTCATATGTAGTATATATTCCTCATGTACACACAAAGAAGAAAGTTGGAAGCTATGCTACTGTGTATGATGAATTTTTTGTGGATATAATCAGTATTAGCTTGAAGTGAAATGTGATAAAATAGAGTTATGATAAGGTAGGCATGGTAGTGCATGCTTGTAATCCCAGCACTCTGGGAGGCTGAGGCAGGAGAACTGCAAGTTTGAGTGCAGCCTTGGCAATTTAATGACTTAGCAAGACCCTGCCTCAGTCAGTCAGTCAGTCAATCAATCAGTCAGCCAGAACTGAAATGGTAAGGTTAAAAAAAAGCCTTACTAAACACAGAAGAAGACATTAAATGTGGGAGATGATATGAAGCAACTAAACTCTAGTGAAATCATGGAGATTGTCAGACTGAATGTAAAAGTAAGATTTGTAAACTACATGGCGTCTACAAGAGAGACAAAAGATAACAGTGTAATTGTGTTAATGTTCCACAGTACTAGCTCAAAATTTAATAAAATCATTAAAATTATTACTTTCATAATAAGTGTTAATACTGCATTAAGATATAATTATAAATATATATCTTTTAACATAGCTCTACAGTATATTTCATACGTTCAGAATTAAAAGAAGAAATAGAAAAATGTATAATTAGAGATCATATTACTTTCATAACAACTGAGAGAATAAATAGAAAATCTGTGAGAGTTTAGAAACCCTTAAAATTCCATCATCTCCCTCATGTAAGTAAACATTTAAGTAAACATTTAAGTAAACATGGAAGACTTGCTAGGATAAACAATATGCTCAATAAATTTGGAAGTATTAAAATTATATAGCATGTTTTCTGATACAACAGAATTAGAGATCAATCACTAACAGAATTAAGTCAGAGAAATTTGCAAATATTCAGAAATTAGGTAGTATATAGATAATTTTCTGTCATAAGTTTCAGAGGAAATTAGAGAATATTGTGAAGTTGATACAAATGAACCAGTACATATCAAAATTTATAAGATGCTTCCAGAGCCGTGCTTGGAAGAGAATTTATGGCATTAAAGTATAGAAAAACAAGTTAGTAGTGCAAGGTTCTGCCTGAAGAAGCTAGCCAAAAAAAGTAAATCCAAAGCAGATGGAAAGAAAAAGCAAGTGCAGATTAGTGAATTTGGAAATGGAGAAAGAAAAAAGAGAAAAACGGTTAATAAAATAATCTTTTTTGAAAAATATGACTAAAATATAAATGTTTAGCCAGAGTGATGAAAAGATAACAATGTAAAGGAGGAAAGGGGAGACATTACCATATGTCTTACAGATCTTAAAGGGGTAGCAAAGGGGGCTGGGGATATAGCTCAGTGGAATAAGCGCCAGCCTGGCAAGCGCAGGGTCCTGAGTTCGATCCCCAGTACCGCCAAAAAAAAAAAAAAGAATCTTATAAAAGGGTAGCAAAGGAAGATGGCGTAGTGGGACATGACTGTCACTTCAGCATACCACAGGCTGAGGCAGGAGGATTGCGTTTGAGGCCAGCCTGGGTTACAGAGTGAGGTTGTCTTTGAAAAATAAGTAGGTAAAAAGGGAATACAGTATTGCCAAAAAATTATGTCCATCAAATTTGATAGTTTAGATTAAATGGAGAGGTTGCTCATAAAGAAGACACAATACAAATGTGAGAAGAAAGGAAAAAATCTTTTAGAAAGTTTTATTCAAACACGTTTGTAGAACATAATAATTGCATTTGTTTGGGTGAGGTGGTACATATGCGTACTGCATCTCTCCCCCTCCCTCTTCCCAGAACCTCCCCCTACTCCAAAGGCCTGCAGAGAGATACACGTTTCCTGCCATCTCTCCACTATTGTGCTTTTTAAATTATTTGTATTTTGGGTTTCTCATATAAGAGAAAACGCGATAATTAGCCTTCTGTATCTAAGAAGGAGAACAATTGAGTGGTTCTATGTCAAGAAAATAAATTGAGTGTGTGAAAAGCTTTCTGCAGAGAAGAGTGCAGGCCTAAGTGGTTTCACTGACGAGTTTTGTCAGGCAGGCAGTAAAGAAATGTTGCCCATCTTACACAGCCTTTTTCACAGAGCGGAGGAAGGAGTAGCACTTCCTAGCTCACCTGGAGTCCGCCGCTGCCCAGACACCAAAGTTAAGACGTTCATGGCGAGAAAGGGATTGGTTAATATCTTTTACAGATGGACACAAACATCCTTAACAAATGTTAACAGATGAAACGTACTGATATATACATATATATACGAAGGATGATAAACCATAATCACAGGGCTAGGGATATAGCTCAACAGCACAAGCGCCTGCCTGATAAAACGTAATCACATGAGGCTGATTTCAGGAATGTAAGATTGGATTAACTTGCACAAGACAATGCTGGCCATCCCAAATCCAATACTTAACCTTCTCTGCCACCATGGCTGCTCGAATCTCTTGCAGCCCGACTGAGCTATTGAAGTACCGCCCACCTGGTTTCCCTGCCTCACTGTTCTCAGCACATCATCCATACTTACTTTAAAAGCTTAGGTAACATTATGTCACTGCTGAGCTGGAACCTCTCTGTGGTTTTCCAGATCGCACAAAATGAAAGCTAGATTGTTCACATGAACCTGTAAGGCCTTGTTTGGTTTGGCTTTTTTAAGGCATTCTATTCTAGTTATTGTTTCCACATTGTGTCTGAAATTAGTTTGTTTTCCTCTTCAAACTGCAGCTGATTTTGTGTGTGTGTGCATGCGTGTGTGTTCTCTCTCTACTTTCTCTGGGTCTTGAGAGAATTGGAACTGGGTTGGGGGGACAGTGTGGGTATTATGGTGTCCCTTATTAGGGTATCTTAGATTCTGTTCAGTTCTGTCATTTGTCTTGATTTACACTAGTGGTTTTTTTGGTCACTTGGGTAAGGTCATACCCATTCCTGTGGAAAAAGACCATTAATCCTTATATCATTTCTCCAGATTCCTGCCGTATTCTAGAGCTTTCACTGAACAGAGGGCAAGTGTCAGTGAGAGATGGGGTGGGGTTGATCTGTCACTGTTGGTTTCTTTCCTCTGAGGTAGCCATTTCTGCCTTGCTGTGGTTTCCATTTTTCTTCAGTCAGAAAAAGATAAGGATACGATTTTCTTTCTGTAGATTTGCATGTTACATGTGTATTACAAGAATTCGTCAGCTTGCCTATAAGTTTCTGGGTGTGGAAGTCAGTTTAGGGTTGAGCCCTTAGGCTTCTTTGTTGCGCTCTGGAATGTTTTATTTCTTTGCTTGATGCTCTGCTCCATATAGCATCAGATTATGTTTCTTTTCTTATTGAGGTGTAGGTAAACTTCCTCCTCCCAATATAGTTTCCTCCTTTTTTATCCCTCTCATTTTGTTGGTTATTGTGGAAAGCAAAGTCAGAGGTACAGTTTGACTTGGGGTATTTGTACTCAAAAATCTTTCTCAGTTATTTTCTTGGCTATTTATCTCACCCTAGAGTATATGAGTTCTGGTGTTTGTACTGCATGCATATATACATATATACAAATGTATACAAGCTGTATGTGCTCATGTATATATGTAAGTATTTATATATATGTGTTTTTTTTTTTTTTTTTACCAAATTGTTGAGCTTCTTCAAGGCAGGGAATTATAACGTGCTTGCTTTTTCTCATACATTTAGCAACTTCTTGGTGCATGTTTCTAAGTTAATTCCAACCAAGATGCATAATTATTTGATTCTAAAAGCACTTTTTCAATAATAGAGTAAAAAATTTTACATTAGTTCTCTTACTGAGATTCTTTTCTCTATCCATAATACAGGTACATCAAGAAAGTGTACACATGATTGAAGTCACAAGTAATCTGATTAATGAAACTCTAGCAAATCACCCTGAGTGGGCAAAGTAAGAATCTTGTTTTGAAAAAAAGTAGCGATGGATGACCTAGTTTCAGTGTCTGCTTGCGTGAAATGGTCTTCGTTAATACAGCTATATTGGAAGATGAAAGATAAGCTTTGATAAATAATGTGATTTTTGCAAAAGAGTGGCATGTAATACTGGGGAAAGGGATAGGACTGTGCTTAAGATGTTCGAACATTGTATAGTAAATGATACTCATCTGCCTTCTGTTGTCTGTCACAGTGGCCGAGGTAGATGGAAGACATTACCCCATTTACAAACGAGGAAGCGGGATCATAGGTTAAGGGGCTTGAGAGAATGATTCCATCGGGGCAGAGCCAGCCTTTTCAGCCAGTGGGGAACGTCACCTTGTGATTCGTGACTCTTCAACTCTGCATATAATGTTGGACACACTCCCATTTTGTATTATTTTGGGGAGAGAGTAGGCAAACTGTGGCTCAGGACCAAAAAGTTTTATTGGCGCATTGCTGTGTTTTTTCATTTACTTGTTGTCTGTAGCTGATTCTGGACTGCAAAGGCAGAGAGAATTGAGTAGTTGCAGAGATTATGTTCTGCAAGGCCTAAAGTATTTATTCTCTGGTTCTTTACAGAAGTCTGCTAATCCCTGTTCAAGGATCGCTGTGTGCTTCTTTAACTTGCCTTTTGTAAGAAGGGTGTTAGGTCTTTGTGAACAATGTTCAGCAGAGCTGTGCTGTTTATCTTATGGTATATTTGAGGACAAATATCTGACCAGCTTTTTTTCCTTTTTTAAATTCACTGCTAGGTAGTTACTAGCTGATTTTAGGATTATAAATTGACATTGAAGTAGATTTTTCTCTTTGTGTTTTGTAATACTGGGGATCGTCCCAAAGCCTTGGATATGCTAGCCAGGTACTGTACCACTGAGCCACATTCCCAGCCTGATTTTCTCCTTTGACTCTATTTCTGTTAATAAAACCTGCTTGGTTTACTACTCAGATTTGGTTTAGAATCATATTTGAATATTCTTAAGAGAATTTTTTTCAAAATGTACCCACTTCACATATTACTTAAGAGCATACCCAGAGTGCTTGTCCCAGTATTTCTTATTAGTTACAAATTGTGGCATCTCTATGCAATGGAATATTATTCAGCATTAACTACAAATGAACTAGAAGTACATGCGCCAACATTACTTCATCTCAAAATAAGTATATTGAGAGAAGTCCGGCAAAAAAATTGTCAGTATGATTCCATTTATGTTAATCACTAGAGAGTGGATCTGTAGATAACAGAGCTGTAGATAACTAATCTGTAGTAACAGTAGGACGGGTGACTGCTGCAGACTGCAGTGGGACTGAAGGAAGGGGCCACAGAGGGATGCAAGGAAGTGATAGTTACATTATCTTGATTAACAATATTCGAAGAGAAGTGGCATCAGATTTCATTCTATAGCAGTCTTTTCCATTTGCATTGTGGAGAAAAGAAGGAGCCTTGTACCCAGGTGAAGCTCCTGGAGTAGGTCTGAGAAGAGACACTGAAGTCCTGAATTGTGTACAGTTACAGTGGGAGTGAACAGAGCGGATAGAGTGGTGTGGTCTTAAGCAGGTTAGTTGGTGATTAATTGGATATAGGAAGAAGAAATCTAGTACAACTTGTTTCTAGCTTTGGGAATTAGTGGATGGTGGTGGAAATCCAGAACGTTAGAAAACAGAAGAGCAGATTTAGTGGAGAAAAGTTTTCATCTGCAGAGTTTTAGATAGCTATAATAATAAGGTATGAGTAGCTATAATAAGTATAAGTGACTGTAGTAAGCAGCTGTGCAGCGCCAGAGCAAAATCTAGGGTAAATTGGTAGTTGGTGTGGGAGTTCAGGATCATGGAAGACCTAGGTTGGAACTGTGGTAGCAAAAAGAAAGAATGTGTGTAATGAAGAGAGAGGGTGCCTGGGTGTGTGCCCTCTGGATCATCTTTAGTGTATAAGACTGAGAAAAAAAATAATAGGGTAACAAAGTAAAATGAGAATGGAATACTAAGGGGAGAGAGTAAACACATTCTAATTGCTACAGGGAGGCTAGGAGTGTAGATCCCTGAATAAGTATGTATTAGGACACCTAAGGCCCTGGGTTCAACATGCATGTGTACTGCACACATCTGCTGCACAGGAAATAAGGTCAAGAGTGAAGTTGGATTTAGTGACTGCAAGAGCAAGCAGTCCATTTGATTGGCAGGGCAGAACCCAGTTAGACTGTGTTATAATCGAGAAATTACTGAGAAGCGAGAAAATGGAGAAAGAGTTAAGTATTTGTCTGTGGAAAAGTAGCTGCGGATGGAGGGGAGTGTGCAGCAGATTTTTAAAATTTAAGGTAGAGGAAACTTGTGTATACATTGATAGGAAAGAATTGGGAGATTAGAAAGCATTGAAAATATTAAGACCAGGGGATAATTAGTGCATTACTGTGAGGGTGAAGCATAAGATAGATTCATGGTACAAACTGGGGAAAGCAAGTCAGCATGAACGTAAATAGTGTGAGGTTAGTGGGATGGGACTGGGAAGCAGGGGTCAGTATGCCTTTGAAGTAGAAAGTGAGATCTTGCGCTCTCTGGCTCTTTTAAACATAATACATTTTGAAATGAGAAAGAGGGAAAGGAGCCAGTGTGAACCAGAAACTAATTACATTTTTAGGCAGAAGCCATGTGGAACCCAGGTATGCAGGTGGAGCTTGTCATGGGATGGTAGACCTTCTTCAGGCGTTGTCTTCCACAGGTCGGGCTTAGCCTCATGTCCAAAGGGTTCTTTGTCTTTGCTGGTTATTCTTATTTAGTAGAAATAAACATGAGCTCTTCCATGCTGGTTTGGAATTGTAAAGCACCATTTCTACTACTGTTTTGAAGGCACATAGAATCTGAGTAGCTTGAGACTACATAGCTATAGGTAGGTGTTTTGTTTGCTTGGTTTAAATGTTGAAATAATTATAGGTTCACATAGGGTTGTAAGACATGTACAGGGAGGTTCCATGTACTCTTCATCTAACCTACTCCAGTGTTGTCATCTTGCATAACTAACACAATAATAAAACTGGGAAATGTACACTGGTGCAGTACACCATTTTTGGATTTCTCACTAGTTTTGTGTGCACTATGTTCCCTATAATTTTATCAGTACGTGTGGTTTTGTGTAAGCCATCAACACAAGTTATACAGCTACTCATCACAGAACTCATCATGCCGTCCTTTATGTCCACATCTACCCTCTATTCTCCTGTAATATCTTTAACCCCAAGCAGCCGCTAATCTGTTCATACCTGTAATAATATTGTTTCAAGAAGGATACAGAAATCTAATTATGAAGTATGCAGCCTTTTGAGATTAGCTTTTGGTCACTTAGCGTAATTCCCTTAAAGTCTATCCAAGATGTATATATCAATACTTTGTTCCTATATTCATGAGTAGAGTGCAGGGAGATTTTTAAAAGTTAGACTTTGGTGATACGAGGAAGGTCTGACTCTTCAGCAGTAGGTTGGTGGGGCTGGGATTGGAAACGGTGGAGTGGACATGAGGTAAGGGGAATGGTTCCTGTACTTCCAGTGGATTTCTGTCACGAGGAATGCAGCGGACCTAGGGGAAATTCATGTGTTCACTCGTAGTAGGTGGGATAGATGCAAATAGGTCAGATGTATTTGCTTCAAAACTTGGTGCACATTTTAAATGGCTCGTGCAGGGCCTAGACTACTTGTGGATGTGCTTGGGGAGCTGGTTATAGTTGGAGCACATTCCTAATCCTCTGCCAATTGTCTTTGTGAGTGAGGCCGCTGACCGGAGCAGTTCTTTGCTCAGAGTTTGTGACAGTGCAGGTACTCTGGGTATCGTTGTGGAGGGTGATCCATGTCCTTTGCTGATCCATGCTTTGCTGAGTTTTCAATCTGAAGCTTGAAGAAGTAGCAGTGTGGGTGCCTGTTACACCCGTGTATTGCTGGGACTCACCCGAGAGATTCTGTTTGGTAGATGAGAAGAGGGGCTGGGCATTCCACAAACTTTCATAAATAAGCACCCTTAAGAGTACTGCAGTGAGGCCATGTAGGTTTCTGGGCCTTGGGCTAAGATATGCTCTACCTCTGGCCTTTGTCTGTCTGTGTGTATTCCTACCAACACTTTGCTCCTATCCTAATGCCACCTTGCTCCCATGCTACCAAAAAAATCCTGTCAGTTACATATAATCAGTTTGACAGTAGCCTCATCTCCTCCTCCTTAGGTAGAGCAAACTCCTCTTGGCAGCTGGTCTTATTTTTATCTAGGACGATTCTGACTGTGTGGAGCTCATTTTCTGCTTCATGCTGACTAGTGTCAAGCCCTGTGATTCACGAGTCCCAGGACTCTCATTAGGAGCTGGAACTAAAATGGTAGCTGAGTATCACTTAGTCCTGCCCTTACTTGGATGAAACCCAGTGGGCCAAACCGAGTTATTTTTAATCAGGGCTGCTTTCTTGGCAGCCCTTATGATAATAGACATTAACTTTTACTCAGGAAAGATTCGGTAGGCCAGTCCACATTGAGTAGGGACTTGGTTTCTGCTGAGATAGCCCTCTTGACTGAGTGCTAGTAACTGGCTGAGCACTTGTGTGGCTGTGATGGTGGCAGGCCGAGGCACATACCCATTTATCCCAACCTGGTTTGCTAAGGTGTTTCTGGCCGTGTGCCTCATTGCAGGGAGGTCGGGATTCAGTAGATGCCTTATAGCAGGTCTTTCATGTACTTCAGATACCTCATAAGTATGTTGGCAAATGGTTTTCACAGCAGCCAGAACATCTTTTTCCAGACCTATTACATGTTTGTCAATCATTAAGGATTTATCCAGATACCTCTGCAAATCCCCACATCTTTGAATAACACGGTAGAGTATATAATTTCCAATATAGTACCATATGATTGAAAATATTCAATAATCCCTCAAGGCACTGATGAATATAAATACTAGAAGAATTTAAAAGCTTCTTAATGTCTCCCAGGTCATGTTGTTTGTTTAGAGATCCGTTCCTGTTCATATCCTTACACTGTAAAATCATTAGAGGCCACGGACCACACCCTGAGAACTTTTGTCTTGGATATCAAATACCCCTTGTCCCAGAACCACTCCCCGTTGTGCTGCATCGGCTGGTTACCCAGGACATACATGGACAGAGAATCCAGACAGAGTAGAAGGAAAGGGAGGCTTTGGGGACAATGGTTCTAGATGCTTAGAATAGTTAGTCCTAGACTTTAAGGATTCCTACTTGTGATGCATTTGTGTCTGCATTACTGATTGGTCAATAATTTGTTTAAATTGTATATCAAGTTCATAGCATTGTTGGAACAACACATTAAAAATACACCTTTTTTTCATTTGTCTTTTCTTCCTGCTTAAACTAGTTGGCTTCCTGAGGCGCAGGTAGTCCAAAGAGCCCTAAATTCTGCAGCTAACAATGTGTATCAGTATGGACGAGAGTGGATAACCCACAAGGTAAGGGAACAGCCTTTCTTGCGGCTTTCTCTTCGCAGGATCTTCATAGGTAGGGATTCTTGCCTTAAAAAGCATGATTAGAGATTCTGTTGGGAGCAGTTTCAATTTTTGAAATAGTTTTAAGTAACATACAATGAAATCATACCTTTTTGGTAATCACATTGAATAGTATTAGTTGCCTAAACAGTCTGAGAAGTATTTACTTTTGTTTCCAAGATACATGTGATTCAGTATTTGTACTTAGGATAGAATGATCACTAAATTCACATGGCCAAATAAGCCTTTGTGAAGCAAAAAATATTAATGCATGCTAAATCTTCTTATCTGTTGGTGCTGTGCTTGGCAGGTTCAAGTTAGTTTCATTTAATCTTTCTAAGAAAGCTTTAATAGTCTGAATTATTCTACCTGCCATAGAGATGGTGAAATATCCCCATGGGCCATGTAAATGGCTTCCAACTGCTGACCAGTTCTAAATCCTGCTTCTTTGTGCTGTAGTGTGCTAGGAGTGTGTGCCTGGAGCCAGAGTGAGGGCTGTCATGTGGCACTGGAGATAAACCTGAAAGAGCACAGGTTGAGTAGGAGTGTATTTCAAGAAGGGTATTTTCTGAGTGAAGATGCAGGACAGGAATGTGCTTGAGGAGATGACCTTGGCTGAAGGAGATGGGGTTTTGTGAAGGGGAGGTGAGCTTAGGTGAAAAGATGTAGTTGCCCGCAATTCAAAGACCAACCTCCAGGATATGCATGTGGGATGTCCTTTTTTTAAAGCCCCAGTCTTGCCCACAAGAATAAAGGTAAATTGCAGCTTTAGTATGCGGAAGTAACTAAGATTGTGATTATTGGTAAGATTTATTGAAGTGAGACTTGTGCCCAGAAAATTCTGAGTGTGTAATTCCTTGTTTAAACTCAGAAACAACCAACCTACCCACACCCAAATGGTGGAAGGTATACTATATGTATGCACAAAAGGTGATCTGTTAATCTAAGGATGGAATCGTAGTCAAAAGTGGAGAGAAAGTGTGTCACTAATTCTCTTGGGTCTATTTCAGGTAACTTAATTCTCATATAGCAGGTTTAAAAATATTGAATAAGTGAAAGATAAATATGTGCACACTGCTCTCAGATCTACTATAGAAAGAAGATTCAGTCATTGTAGAAGGCTTTTACCCTTCTATAAATAAGTTTGCTGAAAGCATAGCATCTTATTCTTGATTTATATTTGGGGAAGAGTTTTCTATTCTGGAATTCTTCAGAGGAGCAAAATATAGAAAGGGAATTTGGGATGGTGAGAGAAATCTACCTTAGATTTTAAAATGTAGGTCTCTAATTACATAGAAAATTTTTTTTGTTCAAAATTGTAGAAACAGCCAGGTGTGACACATGCCTATAATCCTAGTACTCGGGAAGCTGAGGTAGGAGTGTTACAAGTTTGAGGCCAGCCTGAGCTACAAAATGAGCTCAAGGCCAGTTTGAACTGCATAGTGAAACCCTTTCTCAAAAAGATGAAAAAAAATTTGTAGAAACAAAGCTGAAAAGAAGTGGGCATTGATAACCAAAAGTATAAAATACTTGAGATACTGACTTAGAAGACAACGAGATATTTTAAAAGACCCATTAAATGTTCATCAGCTGATAGGTACGTCAATCAAAAGTGGTAAATTTGTGTAGTGGACTATTTTAACCATATAAAGGAATGGAATATTGACAAATGTTACAATGTAGATTAATCTTGAAAGCCCTGTGCTGAGTGAAAAAAATCAAGAAAGACCATGCGTGTGACTCTGCTTACGAAAGATCCCGAGGAGACAAAGCTGCAGAGTCAGAGAACAGAAAGATTCCCAGGAATGAGCGATACTCTAGAGAAAGGAGCTGACTGCCCACGGGCGTGGGGTTTCCTTTCGGGCTAATGAAAATATTTAAAATGAATTGTAAAACGGTTGCATAACTGAGTATATTACAAACCATAGAATTATATACTTCACTGGGCGAATTATAAAGTATGTGAATTCTATCTCAATGAAATTGTTTTGAAAAGAACCAATTGCAACTGCAAGATGTAACTTTTAGTGAACCTCAGATCTTATTTAGCTAAGAATCCTGTAAGACTTGGGATGTAAAAGCTAATATCTAGAGAGGGCTGAAACTAGGAAAGAGTATCATGCCCAGCGAAGTCTTCAGGGTATGCTTAGGGTGGGCAATATTTTTATCTACCTGACCTATTTTGTCAGCTTATCTCCTGTGTCCTTATGTATTGTTTGGGTTCTGTGTCTTCCTCCCTGTTAGCTTTTCTCATTCACTGTCCTTGCTCAAGCTATCCTTTGTTTGATACAAATTTCTAAAATTTGCATCTGGAGATGCTACCTGAGACTAGCAAGAAAATAAGTGATGCATCTTCTCTGTTCTTTGTGCCATGACTGAACGGAGAGAATGCCGGCCAGTTCATAACCATTCTAGTTACTGTGCTAAGTGCTGGAGAAAAGTAGTGGCGAGGAGGGGATCGCTGAGCATGTAAATAAAGGTAAGTTCAGGTGCTAACAAGGGCCGTGTACAGAGTGATTCAGAATGGGGCTTTGGCTAGACTGTCCAGAAAAGAACTCTGAGGTGACTTTCCCATAAAGACTTGAATGATGACAAGGCCCAGCTGGTGACGGTCCCTGAAAAGAATGTGTCAAGCTGAGAGCAGAGAAAAATGAAAGATTATGAGATAGTACCAAGCTTTGTTGAAGGACAGAGAGGAGGCCAGTGTGGAGGCCTCTGTGGATGGAATAGGAACAAGGCAGTGGGGTAAGCCAGAGGTTGTGACAAGATGTTGGGGTTTTATTTCAGCTATAAATCAAGCATTGTACAAACTAGGAATATGACCTGATTGGGGCGTTAACAGCTCACTGGGGCTGCTTTTGGGGGGAATAGATCAAGAAAGCAGAAGGTGGGGAGGCCAGATAAGCTTATTCTGATGGTCCATGTGAGAACTGTCGCTGGCTTGGACCAGATTGTGCACATCGATGCTGAGAAAAGTGGTCAGATTGGGGGTATATTTTTGATGTGCTCACAGAAGTTCCTTGGACTAGATGTAAAGTGTAAGGAAAGGAAATTGTGGTTTGCTTAACTAGAAGGATTGCTGGGATGAAAAGACATGGAAGCGGACGGTGGGGTCAGCATCATAGGTAAGTCAGTAGCTCTGTTTGAGGCATCTTCAGTTTGAGATGCCTGTTAGGTAGATAGAGCTGCCACGAAAGCAGTTATATGTGCACCGCTAGAGCTTGGGGGAATCGGCGGTGGCTTGAGATTTATCCCATGGTATTGTAGCATCGGGTGACATGGTGTTTGTTAGTTTTCTACAGCAGACATAACAAGTACCACAGAAGGGGTGCCTTGAACAACAGTTCTGGAGGCTAGATGTCTGAGATCGAAGTGTTGGCAGGAGGGGTTTGTACTGAGACCTCTATCCTTGACTTCTGGATGGTTGCTGTCTCACACGATCTTTCCTGTGTGCCCTGATCTTTTCAGATAAGGACGCAAGTCACACTGAATTAGGGTCCATGCTAACGAGCTTATTTTAACGGAGACCCTATGTGCAGATGCAGTCACTTTCTGAGGTACTAGCGATTAGGACTTTAGCATGTAAATGGGATTGGTGTAGTGCAGACCATAAAATGGCTCAAGGAGGAAGCATAGCTAGAAGAGGACTGAAGAGAGCTGGGGACTGTGGCTCAGTGGCAGAGCACTTGCTTAATATGCCTGAGGCCCTGTACACCTCTCCCCTTCAAAAAAGACAGAATACCAAAGATAGACCTTTGGAGGACTTACGCTTTTGGAAGTCTAGAGCCGGCCAACTGAGTAGTACTTGAAGTAACAGAAAAAACCAATGTGTGTAACATCGAAGTTTAGAGAAGAAAATATATCAAGAAAGACTTGGATAGCTGCAGCAGTGTTGTTAAGGTTTCAAGTGAGATGAGTAGACAATTGCCCCTGACGTTTATCTGCCTTTCCACACACCAGGTTGTTTGCCTTCAGTGAGGTGGCTCTCACGTGGCGCTCTGACTGGGCTTGTTGCTTTCTTGGGTGTCATATGCGGAGAGCATGTCATGCACTATCCGCAGCACATGCTTCCATGATTCTCCCGATAGCAGTGCTGTGCCCATTAGACTCCAGTGCTCTGGCCCAGTCTTCCTTGCGACTTGCAGTGTGTATTGGAATGTCACAGAACAGTCTTCTTGGTCTGTGATGTTTGCTATGGTTGATAGCGCAGTGACATTAAAATTAGTATTTTATACTTGCAATTTTGCCATACTGTCCTTCACTTTAATAGTTGCGGTAGTTTAGACTTACCATTGCACTGGGAATAAGGTAGCTGGAGGAAATGCCATCATAAAGTAGTGTTTTATTGCATTAAAGGCCACTGTGTGTGGATTTAACAATTTTAGGCCTCTTTTAGTTAGGGAGATCTCAGAAGCTTACAGGGAGTATTGGTAGCAGGAAGTCAGTGAGTATCTGAACGTCATGATATATAAAAGACTAATAATTCAAAGTAGGTGAAGGAAATTGGATTGTATTTGTGATTTTTAATCATTTTGAGTAATTTGCTCTGTGAGGTGGTTTTTGTTTATAGGTCATATATGCAATAGTTAAAAGAACATTAGAGAACATTTTATCTGGACTGCCACTTAATTATATGACCTTGGGCTTATCATAGACTCTTTTGAAATCTGTATTCGTATCCTAAAAGAACAGAGGTAATTACTGAACTATTTTCTTTCTTTTATCCCCCACCCCTTTTCTGGGGTGCTGTGGATCAAGGTGAGTGTCGTATGTACCAGGCAGGCTCTTTAGCCCTGAGATGTGGATCCTCAGCCCAACAACAGCGTTTTCTGTCTAATTCTTGGATTGTTGTAAAGATTGCATCATATAGGTAAAAGTGATTTTAAATTGTAGGATGCTTTGCCTGAATAGATGGCTGTTATATTCATTGACTTGTGTCTAGTTTATGAATAAATTAATTAAACACAAATTATGTATTTACATCAAATGTATCTAGTGACTACTTTAAATATAAGGCCAATATCAAGTAGACAGGAGTTAAGTAAATGCACATTGTAAACCGATATAGAAAAAATAATCATTCAAGGAAAAAAGAAGATAGATTATATGTTATCACTTTATATTTGCTAAATTATCTAAAATGTTTTTAGTTGGTCCATAAAGCTTTGGGAAAATTGATTTACCCATACAGTGTTGGAAAGTATTAATTGGTAGAATCTTTATAGAAGACTGTTTAGCAGTTATAGTCAGAGCCATCATTTTCTTCGGTTCTTGTTTAGTTATCTCATTATTAGTGGTTAGAAAAAAAATAGCTATGTATAAAGGCGTTCAATGCAGGATAGTTATGACATTACAAATTGAGAACTGTCTGTATATCCTG
Organism: Dinomys branickii; assembly: GCA_004027595.1. NCBI lineage: Eukaryota > Metazoa > Chordata > Mammalia > Rodentia > Dinomyidae > Dinomys > Dinomys branickii. The sequence goes on along the minus strand of PVLD010002781.1, from coordinate 140,485 downwards.
TGAGTGGGTAATGACTAAGTAATAGTATAACTTAATGAAAATAAGGTAAAAATAAAAAAGGTAGCTAGGAAAGTTGCAGAGACATGGAGAAATGGAGTTTTTATTAAATGTATCTATAGTTCAGTGTTTGTCTTTTGAAATTATCTTTCATAATGTAATCTGGTTTTAATAATAAATAAAAAGTAGGATAAGATTCTAATGAATGCAGGTTGTCTTGCTTCAGTGTATTTGGTTCTCACAAACCTGGAAGGCATTCCGACCAGTCATAGTTATATGAGGCCTGGTAGCTCTCAGTGAGCAAACTAAGGGAAGGATTTGTGTTTATAGTGAAAGTTCTAAACTTTTACGACAATTCTTAATCATAAAGTCGCCTGTAGCATGAGACTGGTGGATCATGGTGGGTGCTGGGGCCCCAGGGAAGAGGCTTTTCTCTGGGTAGCTGGGATGAGGTAGTTTGACAAACGCGGCTTCCTGTGCCCCACTCTCTTCGTTATTTGAAGCAGCTCTTAGAGACCTGAGAACGGGGGAAAGAAAAAGCAACAGGTATGAGAGAAGAAGGAAGGGGTGCTATGGGAACGTTGAGGGGCAGAGCTTAAGAAAGTAACATTGTGGTTAGTAATAATTACAAGTCTGGAACATTTTAATTGGTTTGGAACAAGACCCAGTATTTATTAGTTTATTGGAATGTCGCCTGAAATATTAAATCTTTATTTTTTCCAGCTTCATAAAATTCTAGGAGACAAGGTGAACAACACTGCTGTAATTGAAAAGCAAGCACTAGAGCTCTGGGACAGACTGTATCATTCTTGGTTTGTAAAGGTGAGTTATCTGAAAGCTTTCCGTGGGAAACGGAGTCCTTTCACTTTATGGGTTTATTGATGTGATACAGTGGTATTAACATTGGAGTTTCGTTTATTGAGATTGTTAAGCAGTAAGATTTTAAGGCTCAGGTCACTAAAAGTCAGCATTCAATGGTGATTAATCTCTGGGCAGAACTTGTTAATTCCTCTGGGGTATCAGTATTCCATCGTCTGCTCATTTTTGTAGACAACATCTTGTCTTTTAGATTTGTTCTGTGTGGTAGAGATGGATATGTGTATATTTTTGTAGAGCTAGGAATTAAATCCAGAGCCTCGTGCCTACTAAGCATGCGCTGTACCACCAGTGTACTCCCAGCCCTTGTTAGTCACACTGTGGTTTACTTTTCTGGTAACTACACTAAATAACTAAAACCGAGGACATGATTGTAATAATGTATTTTGCCTACCTTCATATACGTCAGCTACTTTCATTTCAGTGTATAGTCAGTACAAAAATTCTAATTTTATATATTTTTAGATAATTCTACTCTCTTTAAATACTCTTTAAAATTAGTGTTCATTTTATACCAACAACATAGTTCAGATTTTGGGTTAGTCAAATTTTAGCTGCTCGGTATCCACATGTGGCTAGTTTCTGGCTTTTTATAGTCTAGTTCTGGACATTAACAACTTTTCTCTTTGGGGAAGAAGTAAGTAGTTCTAAAAGTTGCTAGAGACTTTTATTTTAAAGCAACATTGGTGTTTATACATGTGCACTCTTACTTCAAGATTTATAATGAAAAGTAGTGCTGTCTGTCACCAACTACAAAAATGATGATTTTGAAAGCAGTTGGTGCCTCTGAGCTGTGGTCTACCCAGGCCTGATGGATCCTCAGACAGCATATTGTGTGTACTGTGTGGGGGAGCTGGTGATTTTCCGCTAGGGGTGGTGTAAGGAGAGGAGCAGCACGTACAATTTGTTAATTTGGGATTGAAGAGGAAGGGGGCTGACTTTTATTTGAATTTGTTGCTTAGTGACCTGTTTTCTGTTAGGTTTTAGGGTACGTTGGGGAAATACGGTTCGTTTTTGTGGGGTTAAATACTGACAGTTAAAACTAGTAGGGGCACATCAGATAGAATATCATCTGTTTGACCCTGTCTGCTGAAGAACTAGATTACAAAGGTCCTATCTCTTTCCTGTGCCAACTCTGGGGCTTCTTATCAGTCAGCTTTTCCTATCCCTCATCCATTTTGAGTCTCATTTTACAGTAGAAGAATATCAGACTTAAAAAGCATAGATACGTAAGTGGTTAAGTATATCATTTTCTTTCCTTCTTTCACCAGGAGCAAAAGTCTGTGTGCATTGCATAACGCAGATGCATATCACTGTTTCATTTGCAAAAGTGGAAACAATGGAAGCAAAATTCAGAAAGTGAGAGGAAGGATATAGAATATTAAGAATGTACCTTGGAATTTTAACATCACCGGTCACTATGTTTATTCACGTCTCTTTTTCAAATGTAATATTCCTGCCAATATAATTCTCTTACAATAGATGAATTAGATTTTGCTTCTTGTTCATGTTTGTCAGAGTCTCCTTCCTCTCCCCTTTTATCCTGTACAAAAGATTAATAAAGGCCAGGCGGGGCTATGCAGTGAGCTCAATGTCAGCCTGAACCGCATAGCAAGACTCTGTCTCAAAAAAAAAAAAAGATGATGAGTAGAGGAAATATAAAGGAGAGTGGGGAAGAAAGCAGATACGGGAAACCAAGAAAGGGATATAAGACCTAAAAAGAAAAAGGTGAAGTGAATGCTGTATTAGCATACTGTTACAGATGTTGAGGAATAACATACGTATTTAGGAGGGAAGCACTTGAGCCAGGCTTAGGTATGATACCCAGGATGCACATGGAAAATTACTATGTTTTAGATTTTTAGATGGAGTCCTTAGTTGATTTCTTAAGTAATGCATGATTCTTCACCTTTGAGTATTTGCTGAAGTGCATATGTGAACCTAAATCAAAATGAAATGTTTATAATTTTTACTATTTCAGTTAGGATGGAAATTTCACATCTGAAATCTTTTATTCCATAGAATGTAACACATTCTGGGAAGCACAAAGGACACAAGATGCATGTAAGTCGTCAGAACAGTTGGCTTGGAGACATCCTGGACTGGCAGGACATTGCCTCCTTTGTTCACGAGAACATTGAGACATTTCTTTCGGTAAGGCATAGTCTTTGTAGTTAAACTGGACTTTGAGATAAAAGTCGAAACTAACTCCAGGTTTTCTTTACACACATTGAGAGCTTTAGTCACCCTGTTTTTAATGCCATGACCTTTATAAATTTGAGAACTCCAAATGGACTAGCAAGATGACCAGAATTCGTAGCCCTCAGATGTGACCTCCTGGTACTGGGCTGGCTGAAATAACCAAGAGATGCCGCACCCCGCAGGTATGAGCAGTACTGTGGGCTCTTAGATTCTCATCCCCGTTGGCTGACCAGCGCCTTCCCAGCTGGACTACTGCAGCGGGTCATGCTGTTTTGGTGGGTGCAGCTGCTGACATGCGAAATCCAGTTCAGTCAGATGAGAGACGCTGAGTGTGCAGAGGCCTAGCTTGTTACCGTCCCTGCTTTCCCCCTGGACATCCACCTGTGCAGCCTTGCAGCACTGCTGGGTGTGAATCCCTGCTCTGTGTCATTCAGGGGCACGTGTTGGGAGATGTCTTGGCCTGTGGCTTTTCACAGTCAGAAGAATTTTCTTGTGAAAAAACTTGTGACTTTAATAAAATTAATAAAAGTTGAGGTTTACACTGCTAAATTTTTAAAAAGTTAAGTTTTATCAAAGTAATACATGACCATAAATGAAAAGTTAATGCTTTATAATTTTAATTAAAAAGAAAAAAAAAAGTCAGTGCCTGCTCTGTCCCGAGTGTCAATCTCTAGGAATAGCTGTTAGTTGTGGAAACAGGTTTCTTTGCGTCTTCACTTCTGAATTTTTCAAATAATGTTTATACTGCTCCTCCTTGTTTTGCCATTTTAGATATTATCATTTGGCTTCCAAATATGGAAGATGAAGGTAGAGATGTGACTTTCTTACAAGTCCGTCTTAACAGCTCTTTCAGTTCTTCACATGTTCCTGCACGCACACTCTGCCCTCCCTCCCACTCAGCTGAGGTAGTTGGAATAGTTTGGAATTAATTCTAGAAATTCATGTCCTTCAGTTTTTATTTCATGCTTTTTTTCCCTCACTCCCCCGCTCTCTCCACTTTCTTGCAATACATTCTTGGCCTCAAATGATCCTCCTGCTCCAGTCTCCTGATTAGCTGGGACTGCGCTTGTGCAACCCTGCACCCAGCTGTTTCATTTTTGATAATCCCTTCCCTCTTTGCTCTAGTCTGATGATTCTCAAGCTTTTCGGTTTGGGGATTACAAAGTGTGTATTTATCTGTTCATTAGGTTAATATCTGTACATGTTGACATAAACACTTTGGGTTAGTTATAAAGTGAGAAAAAATGATTTACCAAGAAGAGTAGCTTTTTTTAAATTTTTGCAAATCTGTTTAGTATCTGGATTCTTGTATCTGCTCTGCCTTTGTGGAGATAGGCTTGTTTTCGTTGAAATCTATGAAGAACATCTAGCCTCTCACAGATATCTATTGGAAAGAAGGGCCCCTCCCCCTTTGGTAGTACTGGGGCTTGAACTTAAGGTCTTCGCACCGAGCTATATCCTTAGTTTTATTTTGAGCATCTTGCTAAGTCACTAATTTTCCTAAGTTGGGCTCAAATTTGAGATCATCCTGCGTCAGCTCCCATAGAGTGCTGGGATTACAGGTGTGTGCCACCATGCCCAGCTAAGAGAGGGAACTTTTAGCAGCTTTTCTTGTGGCTATTCTTTGATACTACACCAAACCCGAACACATGATATTTTTAAAAGGATAGTTGTAACGTGGAATTTGAAACTGTACCATTGAAGTTTTTTGCACCGTGGTACAGTAAAGTCCATTGGTCTGTCTTAGCTAGGAGCGTTTGTTTACCCTTGTGTGATGTTTGTGACATGCACTAGTCATTTGGAATATCGGTTCACTGGTGTCAAAATGTGGATTTTTAAAAAACACAGTATTAAAAAGTCCCGTTTTTTTTACAATCATCTAACTCATTAGAAAAAAAATTAAGGAGCTGTCAAGGTCACAAGTGACTAATACATAAATCTCCAAAATTATGATTTTTTTCCTTAAAGACTCAAATTTTATTGTTGACAGCACATACTGTTGGTGGATTTCCTGACATGACCCTTTCCTCATTCTTAGAGGAAAGATGCCAAGGTTGCCCGGCGTCCTCTGTGCAGACGAGGTGTTCAGGGCAGAGATCATCGGCTCTGGGCTCCGTCACACCACGCTTTCGCCAGGGCTCCTGCACTGTGCGCAGTGGGAGTGCTGTGAGCTAACCTCTGTTTCCTCATGCAGAATACTAAAATACTCAAGGTTGCTTCAGAGAAACTCGTAATTTTTGCTCTGTGCGGGAACTCTTAGGGTGAGCCGGTGGCGGCCTGGCGGTGGTGAAGTGCAGAGAGCAGCGAGGCGCCAGCCCCGTTCCTGCACCCCTGCCCTTGCCTGTCTCTGTACACACTGTGGACGCCCTCCAGAGGACTTGTAAACATCTGAGGGAAATTTTGTTGTTGTTTTGTCTTTTGAGACAAGTTCTTGGTCTGTACTTTAGACTGGCCTTGAACTCACTATGTAGCCCAGGTTGACCTCAGCAGGCCTTCTGCCTCAGACTCCCAAGGGCTGGGATTAGTGGTTTGACCTTACAAAACCTCAGAAAGGTCTCAGAGACTCCACTTTTCCAGGAGACGTACTTTGAGAGCCACTTACCTGATTTTCTGAACTGTCAGTCGGTCAGATGGTGGGCCTCAACGTGGAGTCCTTCAGTCTGAAAACGCTTCTTGTCTTCTCTTTGACTGCCCCCCCATGGCTTAACTTTACTTTTGCATTCTTCTTGAATTTTTATTTCTGCTTGCATAATATCCAACAGCTCATCTATTCTGAACCTTTTTTAAACATTTCTATGAGGATTCTACTAATAAGATATTTAAATGTGTTTTCTATTAATGTATATTAATTTTATAACGTATTGGGTCTCTGTATTTTTATCCATCCATATAACATATCTTCTTCATGTCATCCCCCATTACATAAATTTTTAAAATGTGTACTTCCCTCTGTTTGCTTTGAGTTTGTTTAAAGTTTGTTGTGCTTTCTCCTTGCCTTTGAGGTTATCCTAAAATGTCTGATGAGTCCTGGCAGTGTATTTCTTAAGAGTAAAACTCATCAGCCAGTTGGAAGGGTCTAGCCAGGTCAGCCTATAGACAAGCCCAGGGGAACAGATTCCACTCAGTTTTATGGTCTCTCCAGGCGGTATTTTGTTGTGTTTTGTTTGTTTGAAACAGGGCCTTGGCATGTTGGCTGATCTTAAACACACAGCGCTCTTGGCTGAGCCCCCAGGGCAGCTGGAGCTACAAGCATACACCATCTTAGCTGGCTCTTCAGCACTTTTTTAATGACAGTGCTTTCAAAAGACAGCTGTCCCTCTAATAATACGTTTGAATTTTGTTTTCCCTCCGCATTCAGGCGCGTTAACTCGAATTTAATCCTTTTTCTATCTTGTGCCGAGCGTCATTTCCCTTGTCTTTCTTTTTCTCAATAGTTGAATTTTAAAGGGTTTGCTTCTGACCACTGAAGTGACACTGAATCAAATTAAGATAAATGATACAGAAAATTTTTATGAATTTTTATAGAAAGAACAGGGTAGGCAGTTTTTAAAACTAAACAACTTAGCTATGTAGTCCAAAAAAATTGAATAGGTGCAGTTCTTCTATGCCCAAACACATTGACATATTGAGTAGTGAGGGAGTGATTCTTTACTGATTTTTATATCAAATATTCTATGACAAATAATACAAAATTTTAAAAACTTGGTGCTTTATAAATATTTTCTAATTGTACTTTCATGAAGAATCTCCAAAACCAATATAATTGCTTTCATTGCAATAGCAAACATGCTTACTGACATTAAATACCTAGTAAGAGTTAGTGTTCAAAGTCAGTTTTTCTTTCCTTGGCCCCAGAGTTCAGGCTGTTGCTATCATGCACTGCATTATCTTCTAAACTATATGTTACCCTCTTTGTCTCATACCCTGGTTTTGTTTGCTTTGTTTTGTCTGTTTTTTTCTGATTTTGTAATAAATACATAGCTTAGAGCTATCAGGGTACCTTAGAACAAACTGAGGTCCCCCTGCTTTCTTCTTCCATCTTTGACTCTGGTATGTATGCCCAATTTACCTGACTAGATTTTAAATTCTTGGGAGCAGAAAGACTCTCATTTATCACTGCCTTAGAATTAAGCATGGTGTTCGGTTTTCAGTGTATTTAAAGAGAAACCTATTGTAGCATGAATATTACTCAATTTTGTATTTGGAAGTAGAGTGACAGAGTTGAAATGGTGTTTGAGGTCACCCAGCTCAACTCCCTTAGTCTGTAGCTAGCTTAGGAAGAGAGGAACCAGAGAAGGACAGTGGGGTCCATGTAGTCTGTGTCTCCCCACTCTGTTCAAACTTTGAGGCAGACAGAGACAGCTTGAACCTCCTCAGAGAAACATTTTCTCTAGCCTATGTGTCCCTGTAATGTTCTGGTTTTTCTTTTTTTTTTTTTTTCCCTGAACTGCTACTTGCCAGTCTTCACTGGTTCCACAGAAGGTAGGCCAGTGGCTCTCAGTAAGTACCTGGGAAACCAAATCGGTAATGGAAAGGTTATCTTGTGAACAGTGAGCTCAGAAGGACAGGATGCAGATCAGCTGAAGGATGGTGAGGCGTCCTTGGTCATTTCCTATCTACAGCAGAAACCACCATTCAATGAGCAGTAGACATAATTCCAGGGCCTTTTGTGTATGTTTCAGGCAACTAATTTATTCTTGACATTCTGTCACTTATGTTGCTACCATTGATTGAGTTAATGTAAAACTTGACTTGTGTTTGCAAAACTTGACTCGTGCTTTCTCCTTTTATCTGTAGTACATTTGGTCTTTTTCGTATTCAGTTTCAGGGCCCTTGCTGTTGTTTCTGCCTTTATTTCCTTCTTTCTGAGCCTGACATATATATTAGAAACTGCTTTGCCTTAAAGATTTAATTAATAATTCTAGAAATGTCCTTTCCTCTAATTCCCCTTCTTTCAATTAAAAAGGTTACTTGGTTGTTGTTGGAGACCACTGTTGTGCAGTTAGTATTCAGCTAATGTCCTAAGAACTACCACAGGGTATTTTCTATCAGTGTGACTCAGAAGGTATTTAAAATTTTTTTGATAAAAATTCCAGAGTGACTGAGCCTCAGAAAGAATGCTTGTCAAAATCAAAAATACAGGCATTGTTGGTTTGTTTCTTGGAATCAGTGGTATTGTTCATTCTTTATCAGACAGGGTCAAACAGTCAATTGCGCATATTTTTGTGGGCATCAAGAAATATTTGCAAGATTTTATGTAAGGAGTTTTTGTAAATGAAACCAGACTGCTGAAAAGCTCTTAGGAAGACTGAGCTGAGGTTTGCAACAAATGTGGAAGCCAACAAAATGTGCCTTTTATAAAGGATACGTTTGAGGTAGGAAGGGAATGGATAGGCCTTTCATAGAACAGATGGTATAGCTTGAACATACAACAAAAACAGAACTGCTGTTTCAGAAAGGCACTAAAATAAAAATCAGACATTAGGAGTTCTGACACTAATTCTTAGCTCTGTGGCCTTGGGCCAGGTTTTAAAAGTCTCTGAGCTTCAGTTTATATACACCTGTAAAATAAAGATGCTGTCATCTGCATTGCTTCCCTCACAACATTATTCTGAGGTTTGTGGAAGCATTTTGTAACTATAATGGAAGGTGCATTCCTGATCATTTTGTTTCCCTGTTTTTCACTGACAGAAAGGATAGTCCACTTGGGGAGGATAGAACAGCCACTCTCATGAGGGGCTTTAAGTTTGTGGAGAGGTTAGAAACGAAAGCGTGCAGGTGTACTGTAGACACTGCACATCCTCCTCTAGGCATATTCCATGTATGAACAGCCATCATGTTGAAATCTGGCTCTACTGAATTGGCAGGTCAGCTGTGGGCGGTAGGTCTCGGTGTAATGGGCAGTGTCTGTTTGAGGAGAGGCTCTGCTTTCGACCCTATCGTTACTTTTATTGTGATTTTAGTGGTCATTAAAGTTATACTTTGTATATTTTTGGTTGAATCTAAGTTAGAGATGGCAAAGGTGAGGGGAGGGAGGCAGCTAAAACTCATGTAGAACTTAAGATGCCACAAGAAAAATACACACAAGGCATATTGTGACATACTCTCCTGTAGGCATTCTTACGTCCATTTCAGTTTTACATAGTTACACTATGTATAAAATTTTTATGTTCTACTTTTAAAACTTGGCATTATAATAAAATATTTTCTGTTTTTATAGAGCTGATAGCTGTTTAATATTATTTGAAGTGGCTTCACTGTGCTTAGCCATTTTCCTTGCTATTAAACATGCAGATATTTTCAATAGACTCTTCTCTTCATTTAAACTGGTCCTCAGTTCTTATTTGTTCATTTATGATAGTAAGACACTGTACTAAAAGCACAAGATGGCTGTGGCATCTCTGTGACGTAGGCTCTGACATTCGGCTTTCCCTCCTCATCAGATCTTGGAGTCGCTGTGGGTTGTTATGAGCCGGAACGTGAGCCTGCTCTTTACTACGGTCACCACACTCCTGACCATCCTCTTCTACAGTGGCACTGCCCTGCTCAATTTCGTGCTCTCTCTGGTATGTATGGCTAGATAAGTGTATGTCACTGTTTCTTCTCCATTAAAGCGTTTTATTGGTTCTTTTTGCATTTGTGGATATTTAGTTTCCCGGATGTGATTGTTTAGGAGAAACTATCTTTTGTTTTGCAGATAATTTTCCTGACCACACTGTTTTATCTGTTAAGTTCCAGTGATGAGTACTACAAGCCAGTGAAGTGGGTGATAAGCCTGACACCACTGTCTCAGCCAGGTCCATCTTCTAATATTATTGGCCAGTCTGTGGAAGAAGCTATCAGGTAGGGATAAGATTTGTGCTTGTTGTTACCTTTACCAAATCCTAGGGCCTGGGCTATAGCTCAGTGGCAGAGTACCTTCCTGGCAAGTGTGAGATCCTGAGTTTGAATCCCAGTACAAAGAAAAAAAAAAAAGACCAAATGCTTTCCATGAGAAGCTTCTTCTCTGTTTTGAACTTCGTAGTAACATTAAGCACTAAACTAGTGAAGGACTGCGATATTCTCAAGATTTTCATCTCATTTTGAGAGAATCTTATGATGACATATGTTTATAAGGGAAAAAATATCCCAAGGCCTTTGATATCCTACTCTCTAGTCTGTGGTTTACAAAATGGCCTGTCTCCATCAGCTTCCCATCAACAGCTTCTTAGTTTAGCTCCGTCCTATCACTTGCTCAAGAAAACCCTCATGTTCCACCACTTCCCTTTCTCAGAACCCTCCTCTCCTGGGTGGGGCGGGGGAGTAGTTGTCCCCTGTCTCCTCCTCCCCACTGCAGGCAGGTTGAGCCCCCTCAGACAGGAAGCGGGTGGATGCTGGAAGCACAGTCTTTGGTTGCTTCCCTGTCATAGGCTCTGTGTAGAGTTGGCTTTGGCCAGAAACTACATCATGCATATGGGGGCTATGCATTGCAGGCTTGGTTTCTGAATGAGTTTCTTCCTCATCTTTTGTGGCCTGTAAGCTCTTTGTAAGTTGTCGACTCCTGGTCCCCTTTTCTTTTTCTACTTCATCATGTCCAAAAGGAAGAGATGCTTCATTGTCCAGGTCTTTCTCAGCTCTTCCTTCAGCCCCAACCCTCACTGCTTCTTAGAATAACTCAGCATCAGGGCTGGGCATATAGCTCAGTGGAATAAGCGCTTGCCTAGCAAGTGCAGGGTCCTGAGTTCGATCCCCAGTACCGCAAAAAAAAAAAAAAGAATAACTCAGCATCTCCACTTCTCGTGAGTAGCTACTCAGATCCTTATATCATCTGTTAGAGCTGCTCTTTCTAGTAAGTGTTAGCTAGGACGTCTTATGTTTCTGTTGAAGAGTGAATCTTTGCCTGGGATATGTATTTCCACATACATTAAAAATATATCATTGTTTGGAATTACCACCCACATAAATCTTGCTTTGGCCTGTTAATCCTGCCTACCTGACCTTGGCTGGCTTTTTTTTTCGCTGTGTTCATGTAACACCTAGGGAGAATGCCTCTTTATCTTTGGAAACCCTCAGGTATATTCCAGTAGGATGCATCCTTCTAAGATATATCATCTCTGAGAACTTAGCTAGGTTTTTCTCTCTTTTCCTACTAGCAAGTTCTGAATAAAGTTTTCACCAATACTTTGTTCCCTTGATGTGATACCAAGTGAGTTTTTTAAAAAATGCTTTTAGCATCTATGCGGTATCCTCAGGTATCCACATGGGGCTGTCCATGTAAAGAGTACAAGTGTAGGAATTTATGATTTAATATAACAGCTTTCACAGTGATGCTGTCTTCAGAAAGTTTAGCTTCACATTCCTTTTAAGCCTGTATGACCCTAGGTAATCATCCTTTGTGGGTAAGTGAAATGATGGAAGATCCAGCAATGGACTGTCTTCTATGTGTTAATGTTTTAACTCAAAAAAGCCTACACAAATGCTGTACCCAAAAGACAAAATAACCTATCCTCCTAGCTGGATAAAACCATTGAAATAGTCTTCTACTCAGAGATCTGACTTAATCTAACCTATACAGAAAGAAAAAACCCTATAACTTGTCCATAAGAAGAAACACAGAGTTTCATTTTCTTAAAGTAACCACCTTCTTCTTCTCTTAAGAGCTTTTCTGTTTGCAAATAATAGTTCTTCAAGTTTCATTTATTTTTGAGAGAGGGTCTTGCTACGTAGTCAGGCTGGCCTTACACTCCGTTTGGGCTCTGTGCCATCCTCTCGCCCCAGCCGCCAGAACAGTGATATTACAGGCGTGTGCCACCACGTCCAGCTTTCAGATCTCAGCACTTGAGTTTTCTCTTGTTTTGCTTTTTCCAAGTGAGCCATTTGCTGACTGTTCTCTCAAGTGTTTGTCAGTGAGTTGCTTTTTTGTTTTTTTTTGTTCCAAATCTGCTGCCTCTTTTGTTTTGACTTTAATTCTTTTAAGATGTGGCCGCTAGTTAAATGATGGGTGGAACTGTAATTTGCGCCAGCTCTGACTGAAACCACATAGTAATTCTGCTCTCCCCTGACACCTTCCCGGAGGGGCTGGTCAGGGGAGAAAATCCTAAGTCACATTAGCAGTGCTGTTGACACTGTTCAAGTGGACACAGGGGACCTACAGCTCAGAGAGAACTTGAGATTAAAGGGTGCAGTCCTTACAGAGATATGAGGAGATACTTCTTTTACAAATTAGATTTGCCTCGTCTTTTTTCAGAATGTGTACTCTTAATTGTTCGCTATGCCAGAAACCCTTGTCATGATTCCAGTGTAGGGACAAAATGTATTCATTTTATTATTATCTCATTTTTAATACCAAAAAAAATTAATTGCCCTCTGTGCCAGAAGTATAGTGTAGTCTGATCGGTTAGTCAGACTGATAGATTTTTGTTCAATTTGATAAACGTGGTACACACTAGAGAATGTGTTATGGCCTGGGACATTTTTCTGACCAAAGCTGTATCAAGTTTTATAAATTAAATATTATAATTCAAGATGATTGTAATTCAAGATTGTAATTCAAGATGATTTTTATAGTCTTAAATCCTTTGGGGGTTTTTTGAGATAGGGTCTCACTGTGTAGTTCAGACTGGTCTTGCACTCACTATGTACCCCAGGCTGGCCTCGAACTCACAGTGGTTTTCCTGCCTCAGCCTCCCAAATTGGGATTTTAGCTGTGTGCCACCATGTGCTATCATGCCTGGAGATTGGGCTTTTTTCCACTAAATCACATTTAAGACCTAAAGTGTGCAATATGGACTCCTCTTAAGAGCCTTCTCATAAAATGAGATACAGCTGTTCTAAAAGCTCCTGATTTTTCATTCAAAGTATTGTGTTAAAAAAAAATCTGTTTCCTCATGGAAAAAGATTTTAAGAGAAAAAAATACACAATTATGAAAATATTGTAATGTTCTTAAAAAGTACAGTTTGGTCTGTAAATTATCAGTGATAGATTTTATAAGGAACAGTCATTAATCATCATGCAGTTAATTGAAAACCATTAAACTCAATTTGTGTGCTCCATTAATAACTTACAAATGAGTGAAACTGGGGGTGAACTGTGTGAGCAGACATGGAAAGCGTCTGCTCCTGAAGCTGTGCCTCGTGAAACAAAACGTGTGGCTCTTTTCATGATCACTGTGTTACTGAAGTTTTGAACCTTGACTTTTGTTTTAATTCTGAATTAGTCCTTTTCTAAGTGGAGAACTTTTGTGGTTAGGTTTCATTTCATGAATCTTTGAGTTATTGGCATGCATCCTTTATCCCCAAACCATTTTCCTCCCTTTAGCAGCATGTCTCCTGAATGTGCACATCACACCCTTCTTCCCTGATGTTCCATTCTGCTTGCTCTGGTGGAGATATTGCACATTACTAAGTTGCATGTTGTCACGGCCTCAATGCAATTTAGTGTGTGTGATATTTTCACATGAGTGCATGCACACAGGTATGGCTCTTGCTTGCTGGGATGACAGCTTTTCATTGCTAGTGGGTGTTAGAACTACTGATGAATTAGATGGGAAAATATATATACTATAGGACCTTGATTTGGAAAGTGAACACGCTTCTCACCTGTGTCCCAATTTCGGAAAGTTTAATGTGTTTTGATTGGAAAAAAACCAGTGTGATCCTTTAGAAAATTAGCATTTCCATATTTTACTTTGAGCAAATTAAAATTCACTGGAGAGAAATTCTGAGCTATTTAAGAGTAAAAATAATATTTGTTTAAAATGTATAACAAGGAATTTAAAGGTATAAAAGAAATATTTTTATTTATTTGAGATCTCCTAACATCAAAATAAAGAGACAGAACTTCTTACACATATTTGGGGAAATTAAATTAGCTGGAGTTCTTAAAGAGTAATCAAGACAGTAAATGCATGCCTTTTAATCTACTTGGCCAAAGGTTGGTCTTAAGTGCTTGAATCTGTTGTTTGTAAGCTTTTAAGGAGAATAGTCTTAAAGCTTTGTCTTTATGTAGTTTTTCATTTGTGATGCATTAAAAATTGCTACAGTAATTTTAATGGACTTAAAACTATTTTTGAGATACACATATTTCCTCTTTGTCTATGTAATTGAAACAGCCCTTATTTTTTAGCATGAGAGTGAAGCATGTGTCATCTGTAGGCATTTGTCAAGAACATAGAACTTGTACTAGTGACCACAAAAATTAGTAGTATGACAGCCAAACTCTCCAGACTTTCTAATGCGATGCTAGTGTTATGTATTCTTCTGGCTGCAACAAAGCCATTTTTGGGAGGACAGAGGGTTTCCATGCAAGCAACTTTTCCCTGTATCCCTCAGCAGCTTTGTGGGTGTGAGTACACAGCATGACTATTCCGCTCATGCTGGGAATCCATTGTCGATCAGATTTGTGTGCATTTTACTGCAGAGCTGGGTCTCTAGGGCAAATGGTCAAGGAGAGGTAGAGATACAACTTCTTACGAAAGGTTAGGCTGGTTCAGTTCCAGACCATTGAGGTAAAGTGAGTTACGTGAACTTTTTGTTTTCCCAATGCATATAAAAATTATATTTACCCTGTAAAGTAGTCTATAAGTGTGTGGTAGCATTATTTCTAAAATCCAATGTACAGTACATAATTTAAGTATTACTTGGTTGCTTCAAGTGCTAATGATCACTTGAATTGTAGGAAAAATGAGTCTTGATAGGCTTGCTCAATGGAGAGTTGACACAAACCTTCAATTTATTACAAAATATTGCTTCACGGTATCTGTGAAATGCTGCAAAGCAAAGTTCAGTGAAGCGTGGTATACCTGTGATCAGAGGAGCTGGGGTTATTTTTCCACTTGGTAATTTTATATGCTGTGTCTCTGAGTGCTCACCTATCCCCCTGTACTAGCTCATGTTCTACCTGAGACATGCTACTTGCAGTGAGGATAGAGGATGGCAGCTGTTGTTTCCGGGAGGAGTAACAGTCGGATACTCTTGCTCTTTAACCTGTAGAAGGCAGAGGGTGGCCCTGTGCACCGTGTGTGCATACAGCCTTTTTGCCAGTTTATCATTCTCACATCCTCGGCCTTGCTTCAGGTCTCATTGAGTGAAAAATAGGTCATCTGATCAAACTCTGGGTTGTCAGTTTTGTTTTACTTAGTTTAGAAAGGTAACAAGAACAATCTTGTAGGCCAAAAATGAGAGGGTGCTGATAGCTGATAAATAGTAGTGTGAACAAGACATACTTTTAATGCCATTCAGTAAAAGTACGTATAATAGGGTGTATATTAGCGAACAATTTAGAAGCGAAGTGAAAGCTGATTGTACATGACTCTTGGATTTCTGCTCCACAAAGAGGTTTCAGTGGGGCACAGCTGAATTGGAGCACTGTGGCCTCCTTTTTCAGTAGAGAGGAACCCTGCTCTGTAATGATAGGGTATGGTGGGGGAAGCGAATGTTTGTAAGTGTGTAACATCAAGTTTGTGAGTTAGTAAGTGGCTTTGTTAGAAAGGAAACCTCTGGCTCAGTGGCTGATGCCAGTTACTCCAGCTGAGCTAGCAGAACGGGAGAGGAAAAGCGTTTCCACATCTTCTGAATTCGGTTCTTGCCAGTTGCTGAGTGCTATGGAAGCTTAGCGATATAAAGAGTAACTGTCAGTAATGTTTGAAGAAACACTGAGTGCATACAAGTGCCTCCCTGGCCCTGCACAACTTGGGTTCTGTAGTGTGTGAGGCCATGAGCCCACTTCAGACGTGCTGCCGGATGCTGTCTGTGCACAGCCCTTCCTTCTTACACGGTGCTGCCTTACTGATCTTTTAAATGAGAAGCAAACCCCAAGTGCCTGGTGTTTCATGTACCAGATTCTATCAGTCGTAGAGTATATGACTATTTTTAGCTTAGTGCATGTGTCTAAGTAGTCCATGTCCTCTACATGTCCTTAGGACATGTCCATACTTACACACATGTTCTTCATACTCATAAAATGCCATTGCTACAGGTAAAGTGTCTGCTTCACAAGTAGAAAGATGATGAATTATTTCAATGAGTAGGACAATTTAAGTATTTCATTTCATTTACTTTTTATCAGAATTTTAAAGAACAGTTGGTTACTAAAATAAAGTCTTTATATTTGTTTCCAATAAAATTTAGTGTGTTAAAACAAGGTCGTTATATTTCTTGGCAATAAAATGAAAGTGTTTTCAGGCTGGTAGAAAAATTGAAAACTATTACCAGATTTAGAATGAAATAGTTTCAAAACCTTGGCTTTTCTGACCACATATGATAAGTTTATTAACTTCTTCCTTTATCTTTGGGTGTCCTAGAGGGGTGTTTGATGCGTCCCTCAAAATGGCTGGCTTCTACGGGTTGTACACCTGGCTGACCCATACTGTATTTGGCATCAATATTGTCTTCATACCATCAGGTAACAATTGTGTCCTAATTTCCACTGTCCTCTATTGGAGGAGTTAGTCATTTTGCATTCGTTAGAAAATGTCCTTTTCCTCAAATTTAGACTGAATTTTGTGTCTCACGATGTGGTTCAGACTAGGAGCAGAAATGTAGTTTGTAATGTGCCTGTCTACTGCTGTACCCCTGGTCACTGGAACCATACCCAGGACCTAGAAAGCCGTGCGTAAATACTTGTTAAATGAGTGAATATCTTAGCACTTGGTGCCCAGTATGTGAATTGACCTAAGTGATAGGAGCAATGTATCATCAACCAGCTTTGTCCCAGGAGCCAGGTGAATGTTTGAGAGCACGTAAGCTGCTTAGTGACCATCTTCTTTTTTCTCTGTTGTTCTTACAATTATTCTTCCTTTATTCCTGTTGCTTCGTTTTCCTAAATTTCTCTGTCTTCCACATTTGCTTCTACTGCTCCCTCCCCTACCCCCACCCCCCACTTCCCGGTCTGTATACCCCTTCTTTCCTTACACTCTCAAGGTCTTTTATGTTCTTCCCTCCCCTGGTGCCCATTAGCTGACCTCTGACATGTGGAGGATATTGTATTCTAATCACCCTGTGAGACAGGCAGGTAGGGGATATTCTTGTCATACAGATGAAACACCAGAGATCTCCAAACATGCTTTGTCGTCAGACTAAAGTAGAGTCCCCCTCTGCTTGCCTCCTAGTCTGGGGAGGCCAGATGGAGACGGTTTGCACATACTGCTCTGCACGGGGGCAGGCTTGCGGTTGGCTCCATAAACTCCCTGGGCTTTGGTCTGTCTCTCTGTTTGTATTTCATTTTCATTAAAAACAAAGTAAAGAATATACATTCGTACATGGAATTTGGAAACTAATTTCTGATTTGCCTTTGGACCACAAATTTTGAAAAACATGCTAGTTTTATTTTTATATTAACTAACCATCGATTCAGATTCAGCTAACAGCTGTAGAACAATAAAATTTTATCACTTAAGAACAGATTCAAGCTGGGCGCAGTGATGCATATGTGTAATCCCAGCATTTGGGAGGCTGAGACAGGAGGAACTCCGAGAGTTCAAGGCCAGTTTAAACTGCATAATTTAGTTCCAAGCAAGCCTGAACTACAGAGCAAAGCTGTCTCAAAAAGAAAAAAAGAACAGGTTTGCAGATACACATTAGGAAGATTTTCAATAATAAATGAAGGTCCAATATCTTAAAAATTAATAAGCAAATTCAGTTAGACAGTGCATATCATTCCCCCCCAAGGAGAATTGTTTTGATGGCTGTTTTTAAGTAGGAGGAGCCAGTTCTTTCTGCTGTCTGATGATTGTTTTGCTGATGTTGTTAAGTTGCTTTTCTGCTTTTAATGTCCATTAGCTTTAGCAGCAACCCTTGGAGCAGTGCCCTTTCTGGGGACGTACTGGGCAGCAGTCCCCGCGGCTCTGGACTTGTGGCTGACACAGGGCTTAGGATGCAAAGCCGTTCTACTGTTGGTTTTTCATCTCTTGCCAACTTACTTTGTAGATACTGCAATCTACTCTGACATATCAGGGTAAGTACTCTGAAGTTACTGGTGAACCACATGGTGAGTTCTGTTATTTACTGAAGAGTACTGGGGGAAGAGGAGTGGGGTGGAACAGTCTGAGGGAAAGAACTGGTAGCAGGATTTTTTAGGATAGTAACTTTCTGTGTTCCCTCTGATACAAGGAAATTTTATTTTCAAATAACATTGTTTGTAAGACATGGCATTTTATAGCAGGGTATGGTGGTGTAATCTTAGAACTTGGGAGGTTGAGGCAGAAGATTGCTGTGAATTTGAGGCCAGCCTGGGCTATGTAGTGAGTTCAAGGCCAGCCTGAAGTATGTAGTGAGACCCTGTCTGAAAAAAAGAGGAAAGAAAAGACATAGTATTTTGTTACAGTGTAAGTTTTATTTATGAAATATAGTGCCTTGGGTTAAAATTGTGAATAAGTTTCTCTTGATTTTGTGACATTTAGTCTGGGAAGGAAATATTACTAGAGGAAAATTAAGTACAGTAAACAGTAGTTATTTTAGCATGTCTTGCATTTTGGAGAAAAAGTTTATGGCATTGTATGTCTGAAGATTTCCATGTAAAACTAAATCTTGACACATTAATATTTGACAAATTCTCGACACCGTGGTTTATTGAAACAGATCAAACAGCATTAAATTCAAATCAGAATCAAAACTTTGGTCATATAAGTGTCTTTCCATGTTTGTAGGTTTTGATAGCTGTGTTAGAAGTTGAGTTAAGTGCCAGTTGTGGTGGCTTGAACCCGTAATCTCAACACTTGGGAGGCTGAGGCAAGAGTGTAGCCAGTCTGAGGCTGACCCGGTCTACACAGTGAGCACTCTTTCAATCCTCAGCGCCCCTCCTACAAAAAAAGAAGTTGTGTCAAGTAAAGTCAGCCCACAGTCATATGATGAGGTTGACAGTGCTTTTTAAAATATAGATTGTGGTACATTGAGAGGATAGCCTGCTGAAATGGTCAAAAGAAGTAACGTGTTCTGTTTTCTTGAAGTCACTTAAAGGTGGGCAGGGTCTAAGTTTATGGAAATGGTCTAAGTTTATGAATTTAAATTATGTAGAGGCCTTTGTGTGTATTTTCTCTCAAGTAAGTTAAGGTAGAAAATAACTAATGAAGAGCAGCTCTGAAGCACCACGGTCCAGAGCAAAAAGAAACAAGCAGCTGCGCGAGCCTCCGGAGAGGCGCTGTGTGCCTGACCCCGGAGAGAAAGCGAGTGGGGCGAGCTAGTGCTTTAGTAGTTGGAGTTTAAACGGTAGGAAAAGCTTTGTAATTTATGTGTAAGTGCTGCCATTGATGTAAGCTTTGCTGTAAGGTTATATTAAGGCTTAGAGTGGTGGTTCATGCCTGTAATCTCAGTGTGTGGGGGAGGCTGAGGCAGGAGAATCACAAGTTTGAGTGCAGTCTGGGCAAGTTAGTGACTTAGTAAGACCCCATCTCAAAATGAAAAATAAAAAAGGGACCAAGGATATAGCTCGCTCAGTTCAAAGGCCCTGGTTTCAAGCTAGAGTACAGGCCACACCCCTCACCCCGGCTGGAAAAGAAAACAAGGGGTAAAATGTAAGATTTATTGTTATATTAACTTTATTATAAACTACTTTAACCAGTGTCATTAGAAAATGAATAGTTTGACATAAATTTTTTTTTAAATAAAAAGGTTTTTTTACATAAACCTTCATTTTTTTGTACACATTTTCTTCAAATGAAACATTTAGGGGAAAAGCTTACTTAGTATACATGGTCTATTGCCTTAAATTCATTTTTGAAATGAAGAGAAATAAATTATGGACATCATGCACTTATTTCTTGAAGACTGACTCGCCCCGTTATATACTAAACTGTAACGCATTGTGGGACACCCATCCGAGGGTTGTAGGTATCTGTAGCTTACTAATTTGCTCCACTCATCTGTTCAAAAACTGAAAACAAATAGACATCACTTATTTCCTCGTCCCTTTGGCGTCAGTGGTCGTGTCCTATTGCTATGCTGTGCCGCTGTAATCTGCCTTATTCACCCCAGTTACGTGAGTGGTACTGTCACACCCCTGCTGGGTAATCTCAGGCATCCTGTGACATGAAATTGTTGGGTTTTATTGGCAGATACCTTCCTCATGAGCCTTTTTTTTGTTACCTGTGTTCAAAACTACTAGAAGGTTGTGCGAAGTCAACCCTATAAATAACTGGAATACTGTTGTCATTGCTGTCTTATGAAAAAACAATTAACTTGATTACATGCTAAATTGTGCCCATGTAATTATCCTTGATGGCTGTAAACCTAACAGGTTGCTTAGGTAACCAGTCCTGAGCCAGCGTTAATCCTCCTTGGAAGCCACCTGTAAAAAGTGCACAGTATCTGTCAACAGTGCTGACATTATTCTTCCAATTGCTAACCTGGGAAAAAGAGACAGACGTCACATGCTGGTGCATAGGCAAGAAAACCTCATGTTCTCTCAGTATTGCAGTGTTGAGTTGCCTGCACTGTGGTAGCCTAAAGAATGCTGATAATAAACAGTACAGTGCATTAAAGAATCAGCATGGTGCTAGACAGGTACTTCCGCTTTATTCCGAAATGTATCTGTGTTACAAGTCATGAACTAAAGCATGCGCCCTTTATTCCAGGGGTGGCCATCCGTACCTGACAGGTTTGGCAGTGGCCGGCGGAGCTTACTACCTAGGTCTGGAAGGAGCCATTATTGGGCCCATTGTTCTCTGTATACTTGTGGTTGCCTCCAATATCTACAGTGCCATGCTCGTGAGCCCCACGAATTCAATGCCTACACCAAGCCAGACACCGTGGCCAGCTCAGACGCAACGGTGAGTTCAAGCAGAATGATCAAGAAATTACATGTAAGCATTGAGCTATCCTGCCTCTGTATTTGGTAGTTTCATTTATATTTGTCAGGATAAAGGTATTTAATACTAATATTATGATAAGCACTATAGAAGATACTAAAAAATTATAAATCGTTGGAACACTTCCCAGGAAAAATTTAAGACTATATTAGGTCAGAATTGTTAATGCCATAAAAGGCCAAAAATAGTATAAAAGTCTCTTAGCAGAGACTCACTTCACAAATAGCATAACCAAAAGCTGGGTGTGATCGCACATGCCTGTAATCCTAGTGCTGGGGCCTGCAGCAGGAGGAGTGTGTTTGAGGACAGCCTGGGCTGTATAGTGAGTTGAAGACTAACCTGAACTATATATTGGGAACTTGTCTCCAAAAAAAAGAGGATAACCAGGTCCATTGCATGAATCCACGATGGAGTTCTGGAGTGGAGATGGAGAGAACCTATAAAAGACATTTCTAGAACAATAGGGGAGCTTGGAATATGGACTGTGAAGTAATCAGTGTTAAATTTCTTAGGCATGATGATGATATTTTGTATGTAGAGGAATGTCCTTTAGGGGTAGCATGTCTCGCCTACCGTTTACTTTTAAAACAGAGAGGAAGAGAGAGTAACTGTAGAAAAATGTTAACAATTGGTAAAGCTATAGGAAAGCTTATGGTTGTTAATTGTACTAGTCTTTCAGTTTTTCTATAGGTTTATACTTTTTCAAAATAAAAAATTGAGAAAAAACTATTGGCACTAGTAAAGAGTTGCAGCTTGTCATTTTGGAAGTACAGATACTAGTAATCAGTGTCATCTGCTATCACAAAAATTTTATAGAATGTTAATATCTCAGTTGTTTCATATTTTTTCAGATTGTTATTCAGGGCTAAATGATGAAATACATACTTTAAGGACAAGTTAATGATCTTTTTCATATACTTTATGCCCATCTAATCACTACCCATATCAAGACATAAAAGCATTTCCATTCCTTGTGCTGTTCCTCAGTGAGACCCTTCTGCCTGCTAGTGTTCTGTGTGCAGGCTCTTTAGATCAGTTTTGCCTGTTTTGAACTTCATCGGAAAGGAATCGCGCAGTAAGTACCCGAGTCAGACCTCTTCGGCTCAGCGTCTGTCTATGGGATTCACCCATGTCATCGCATTCCTTTTCCATTGTGCGTTCTTTTTCACTGGTGTCTTCTTCCCAGTGTATGAATACACCAAAATCTTCCAACTCTTGTTGGGCACTTGAGTAGTTTCCATCTGATGGCCATTACTAACTTCCTCGTAGGTGTCGTTTGGTGGACACGAGCACCTATTCCAGTTGAGCGCACATGTACACATGGAACATCTGAGTGTGTGTCTGGTTTAATGTGAATGAACACTTGCAAAACAGTTTTTCTGTCTGTTACACCAGAAACCTCACTGTAACAAAATAGTAAGGACAGTCTCAGAATAGAGAATTTTTAGCTTTGTGGAGACTGTTGCAGTCATTGTCCTCAACTGGAATTCATAAGCTTCCCTGTTACTATGTATTCTAGTGTCCTTGAGGAGTCATTGACAGTTGGTTCTGACAGTGTACTTAATGATACTTTATATTTTTATCTAAAATTTTTTATAAACACTGTTTTGCTTACTTTGTATTTTATGAGCAGAGATCTGACCCCTTAGCACACATATTTCCTGAGTTAGAGGGGTTTGGTAGAGGCCATTTGAGCTAATGCAGTAGTACACTGACTTGACTGTAAGGAAAAATCATTTTCCTTAAATAGAATAGATGGAAGCTGGGCATGGTGGTACATGTCTGTAAACCCAGCACTCTGGGAAGCTGTGGCAGGAGGATCTCAAGTTTGAGCCTGGCCTGGGAGACTCAGCAAGACCCTGTCTGAATATAAAAAATAAAAATAAGGCTGGGGATGTAGCTTAGGGTGAAGACCCCAGGTTCAGTCTCTAGTACCTTTTAAAAAAAGAGATGGAGAGGGACTTAGATGGTTTTTGACAAAGACCCACCATTTTGGGGATGGTGATGCCAGGATATCCTTTGCTGCCTTTGCTGCTGAGAGTCAGCTACTTCTGTGTCCGAGCCTCCGATGGAGAGCTGCTCAAAAGCAGCACAGTGCCCTCACTGGCTCACTGCTATGTGCGTTGGCCCACCTAGACAAAAGAAAAAGAGAAAATTAGTACACTCATAGTTTGCTAGTATTTTGGGAAAAAACTTTTAATGATTCTATGTCAGTAAAGTAAGAGTTAATTTTGAAGATGAAACAGAAAAAATTAAAATGAGAGGCAAAAGACCCCTCATTCCCTCTTTGTCCTTAGGAAAGTAGAAGTATGTAATCAGGCTGCATGGGGGTTTGTTTAAAGTGATAATGTGAGGACCACATGGCCTTCATCCCTTCATCGTGTTTCAAAATTAGTGACACAAGGGCTGGGGGTATAGCTCAGTGGGATAAGTGCCTGCCTGACAAGTGCAAGGTCCTGAGTTCAATCCCCAGTGCCGCCAAAGTTAGCGACCCCAGTGGATTGAACAATCAAACATTTACGCAAATTATTGAGGAAAGGAGCTTTTGCCATCTTTCTCTTCCTCTTTTCTCTGAGAAGGGCTTTTTAAATTCTAAATATTTCGATAATGTGTTTATATCTGGGTTTTGGTTGTATACAGACATCAGCTCTGGGCTTCTGCTTGGAAGCTTTCCAGCCTCTTTCGCTGGCCTCCCTGCCAGTACAGTTCACCTGTGATAGGGTGTAGGTCAGATTTCAGGTTTTTCATTCTTAGGACTCTGTAAATTGTATGCATATTTGAGCCTTCTCTTATGTTGATAGTTATCTAAAAACTTTTGTGTCACTGCCACTTTTTATTTGCTTTGTTTTTTGTGTATTACAGGTAATCCAACTCCTCACCCTGTGTTAACCTCTTCCCTACGTGTATTTGGTTGCTTTGTGTGTTCTCTAAGTTGTATTTTCTCAAAGAAACCTCTGTTGGAGTCCTCTGACCTGTTCTAGTGGGCTGCTGCTGTCCTTTTCGTCAGCCGTCACCCTGGGGATTCCCTTAGCTGTCTGCTGTGTTGGAATCCCTTTTGTTGTATCTGTATACATTTTTCATGATTTATTCCCTTATGGTAAAGCCCGTTCTACCCAAAAAGAAATGATAGAAGTTTGTGGGGAGATGCATGTCTGAGAAGGTTTTTCTTGATGTCTTGCCTGGGCAGAGAATTTTGTATTTGAATTTTTTCATTTAGTGTTTCTGTATTTTCTTCATTGTCTTTTAGCTTCTAGGGCAGTGTAGTGAATCTATGGCTTGTGTGTCTCAGTGGGCTGTTTGTTACCACTGAAAGGTCTAAAAGGTTCGCTATCACTTTTCCAGGGTTATTAAGAGCCAGAAGCCATTTTGGTACTTGGTTCTTGTTAATGTAACTGTTTGAAAACCTGTCAGGCCAGGCGTGGTGGCACTTGCCTATAATCCCAGCACTTGGGAGGCTGAGGCAGGAGGATTGCTGCGAGTTTGAGACCAGCCTGGGCTACAAAATGAGCTCAAGGCCAGCCTGAACCGCATAGCGAGACCCTGTCTCAAAAAAAAAAACCTGTCAGGTCTTTTCATTTAAACTTAATTT
This sequence comes from Dinomys branickii, assembly GCA_004027595.1. NCBI lineage: Eukaryota > Metazoa > Chordata > Mammalia > Rodentia > Dinomyidae > Dinomys > Dinomys branickii. The sequence continues at coordinate 116,041 of PVLD010002781.1, read as the reverse complement.
TTTTTCGGATAGACATCTGATAAGACTTTTAAAACTGGAAATTTACATTCTTATTTTCTGAAAATTTTGGGTTATGAGAGTGTGTATTGAACCCAGAGCCTTCACACTGAACTGTATCCCCAACCTTTTATTTAATTATTTCTTTCTTTATTTTGAGACAGAATCTTGTAAGTCACTGAGTCTCCCAGTCTGGGATGAACTTGCCATCTTCCTGCCTCAGCCACCCAGAGTGTTGGCTTGCAGGTGTGTGCCCCCATGCCTGGCATGATTCAGTTTTCTTCCTTTCAGAAGTTTGTTCATCTTGGTACTGATCTTCATAGATTGCCATTTCTTACCTTTTCTCTGATATTTTTCCATTTCTTTCTTTTGGTTTTTACATGGTTTCTTCAACTTCATCTTATAACCCTACCATGGAAGTCTCCATTTCTGCTCTCCTAGTTTTTTCAGTTTGGCTCATTGAGGTGTTATTTATCCTTTTTCTATATAGGCCTGTCTTTTTTGTGATGTGTGATACATACAATTTAACAGGTTAAAGCACATATTTTACATAGTCTGTGGGTCAGGAGTCCGGGTGTACCTCATTTAGATCTTCTGCCCTGAGTAGTGTCAGCCCAGAACTGGGGTTTCATCTGCCATCTGGAATCTTCTTCCAGTCTCTCTTGTTGGCAAAATAAATTTCCTTGCCGCTGTGGAACTGAAAGTCTTAGCTTATAGCTAGGTTAAGACTGACTTTCTTTAGGCAATTTGAAATGTGGTTTTTACTTTAAGGCCAGCAGAAAAGTCTTTTTTTTTTTTTAACTTCTGTCTCTAACCTCTAGACAGACAAACACCTCCAAACAAACCTCACCTGATTAGAAACCTGATACAATCTCTTCATTGGTTAATTTAAAAGGTGAAAGATTTATACAATCTGAAGAGAAACCGGGATATATATTGATTAATTTAAATTCAACTGATTGGAGTTATTTGCTCCATACGGAAAATCCCTTATCCCTTGCCATATTAGCCAGAGTATCAGATATCAAAGAGTTTTGGTTTTCTACTTAGATTAAGAAGGAGACATTTAGCCAGGTGTGGTGCATACCTGTATCCCAGCACTGGGGAAGCTGAGGTAGGAGAATTGAGCAATTTCGTGAGATTATATCTCAAAATTTAAGAAAGAAAGACTGCTAGGGATAGAGCCTGGTGCTAAGGCTTTGAGTTCCGTCCCTAGTCATGTAAAAAGAGACATTTACAAGTTGTAGTTGCATTATTGTATGTGTGACTGTAATATAATCTGGTAGGGCCATACCCTTACGCCCCCTTTCATGACACGAAACTTTGATCCCTCTTTTGGGCTGGTAAATTCCTCCAAAGAAGATCTTATGGTCTTCTGCCTGGAGGTTGGAAGCCTGGCTGCAGGCTTCTGGAGAAAGAGAGGGGCGGCACTCCAGATGGCACTGTTCCCGTGGTCTCCCCATGTCAGTGTGGGTCTCCGACGTGGTCTCCCTGTGTCAGTGTGGGTTTCTGCTGCGGTCTCCCTATGTCAGTATGGGTGCTGCCGTGGTCTCCCTGTGTCAGTATGGGTGTCCACCGTGGTACCCCCGGGTCAGTATGGGTCTCCGCCGTGGTCTCCCCATGTCAGGATGGGTCTCCGCCGTGGTCTCTCCATGTCAGTATGGGTCTCCGCCATGGTCTCCCTGTGTCAGTGTGGGTTTCCGCCGTGGTCTCCCTGTGTCAGTGTGGGTTTCCGCCGTGGTCTCCCTGTGTCAGTATGGGTGCTGCCGTGGTCTCCCCGTGTCAGTATGGGTTTCTGCCGTGGTCTCTCTGTGTCAGTATGGGCGTCCGCCGTGGTCTCCCCGTGTCAGGATGGGCCTCTGCCATGGTCTCCCCGTGTCAGTATGGGCGTCCACTGTGGTCTCCCCATGTCAGTGTGGGTGTCCACCGTAGTCTCCCTGTGTCAGTATGGTTCTCCACCGTGGCCTCTCTGTGTCAGTGTGGGTCTCTGCCATGGTCTCTCCATGTCAGTGTGGGTCTCCGCCATGGTCTCCCCGTGTCAGTGTGGGTGTCCACCGTGGTCTCCCCATGTCAGTGTGGGTGTCCGCCGTGGTCTCCCTGTGTCAGGATGAGTCTCCTCCATGGTCTCCCCGTGTCAGTGTGGGTTTCTGCTGCGGTCTCCCTGTGTCAGTATGGGTTTCTGCCGTGGTCTCTCCGTGTCAGAGTGGGTCTGCGCCATGGTCTCCCAGTGTCAGTGTGGGTGTCCGCCGTGGTCTCCCCGTGTCAGGATGGGTCTCCACCATCATCCTTGCTGTTGTCTCGTTGTCTACAGAGTTGGATTTTGCTTTCTCTGGAGTAGAAAACTGTTATTTTCTGCCAGAGAGGGGAATGGAGGGGGCAGCTTCCCTCCCTTGGCTGAGGGAGGTAGGAGGATGTTGGCTGGGTGGTGACTTCCGCTTTGTAGGCGGGCTGTAAAAAGCTCCATGCTCAGCCCCAGCTCCAGCTTCAGCCCCACTTCCAGAGTTGTTTCACGCCACAATTCCCGAGCCTCATGGGGGATTTTGCTGACTAAATCAGATTGTGTTTTGGCTTCTCCCACTACTGGCTTAGGATTCAGCTTTTTAGGGTAAGCTACATTATAGCAGCTGTCCATCCACTTTCTACAAGCCAAAAACATGTTGATCTTCCCTATTAGGTTTGCACCTCACCCCAGGTTTGTTTATGCCTTTAAAAAATACTTTTATTGGCATTCTAGTGGTGCTTTGAAGGGGCCTGAGGGAAATGTGTGTTTAGTGCATCACTCTTTAATGGCAGGTTTAAACAATAGGACCACACACAGCCCCTGCTAACATTTGTTGGGGCTTACTGTGTGCAAAATCCTATGATTAAAAATGCATGTGGTTTTTTTTGCGGGGGCTGTGCAGTGGTGGTGTGGTAGGGGTGTGGGTACTGGGAGTGGAACTCAGGACCTTGCACTTGTCAGGCAGGCGCAGTGCTGCTGAGCTATATCCCTGGCCCCAGAACTGCATGTGTTATCTTACTGTTTCCCATGTTTCAGTGAGGAAATTGAGATTTAGAGACATTAACCTGCTTGTAGTCGTGTAGCTGGGAAGCTGGCAGGCTTGTGTGTTTTAATTCATACTCTTCTGCTTTTGTCTTCCCTGTAGGGGCTGCTCCTCCAGGGCCGAAATTCTCTACTTTCTCCTGTGCGTCCTCGCTCAGGGACTGTTTCTTCCACTTACCTGTGCTGTGGTGTGGCTGTGGTTATTACTTCCACTGCCTCAGTCATCCTTTTTCCCAGTACAGTCGGTTTTATGTCACCTCTGCCCTTGCCTCTTTGCCCCAGTGCCACCCCTGCTCTCGGCTTGGCCACACTCCATGCACTTCTCATTGGACTGGGACAGTCACTTTAGTTTGCTGGTTCATGTCTCCACTCCTCCCTTCACTGTTCTGCAGTCCGTCCTCCTACTGCCGCTGATGTGCTCTTTTCAAAATGCAAGCATATCTTACTGTGGGACTCCCTAACCAAAAATGGCCCTCCGATGGTTTTAGGAGGAAGGTCAGCACCCTTGAGGGGGCTAGCAGAGCTGCTCTGCGTGTCTGGCCTGGGCCTGCCTCTCATCCAGCAGGGCTTCCTGCTCTCTGAGCTAAGGACATACTGGCAGACTGTGGGGGCCTCAGCTACACCAGGCACCATTCTACTCTGGGCTGGACTGTCTTTCTGGACAAACCTCATCTTGCCTTCTTAATTAACTCCTAATCATTCTGCAGATCTCAACTCAAATGTCAGTTTATCAGAGAAGCTTTCCCTAGCCCTATGATTAGGTTACAGACTTCCTGCTAGTTTAGTGCTTTTATAGATTGCGTTTTGTGCTTTTCCTTGCTAGTATAATTTCCATTTATGCATTTATCTGTCTTTTCTTTTCCCACTTGACTGTTAGCACAGGGGCTGTTTCTATTTTAGTTAGACTATCCACAACATCTGTCAACACTGTTTTATACTTGGAATGTGCTCATTTCCAACCTGAAGGAATGAATCGGCTCTGAGGGAATAGTAGCCACGGAAGAATGAGCTTCTGAGGGGCTTGGCTTGGTGTAGGAACTCTTACGTTCTTACACTGTGCCCGTAGTATTTATAGTATTTAGGGGTTTGCATTTCATTAGGCACATGTCTTGTAGATTGCAAATGCAGATACCAGGTGGAAGACAGAACACTGTTTCTGTGTCCTGCTGCTTGTCTTCAGACAGATGAGCCACCATTCTCCGGAGGGACAGGCTGGGAGAGAAGACCTCTGTTCTCTGCATCTCACTGTTGAGTGTGATGAGTGCAGTTATTTTGATGCTGTGACTGTAGGGGAGGCAGCATAGCGTTGAGCACCCAGCTGTTTCAGCCTAGATTCAGTAATGGAAATCCTTCACTTCCTGCCTGCTGTGTTACACTTGGGCTATTGACGAGGAAGGGCAAAAACATTCCTGTGAGCTTGCCTCTTAGACAAGTTTCTTGGTTTTGAAAAGCATAATCAGACTTGACTTAACTAATTTCACTCCTACCCAGATTGAGCAGCAATCCCAGACCGTAGCAGCGGAGGAAAACCTGGAAGTGGGCGTGGCATTGCGCATGTGCACACGCTTGGAGAAGTGCTATTCCCCAAGTTTTCCTTTGCCCTCTATCATACCTGACAGGGATGAAGGTGACAACTGGAACAGAGTCCTTTGGGAGCTCAGCTTTTCTTTGTGAGTTACCAATAAATCGTTGCTATTTTCAGAAGTATCAATCTGCCTGTGAATATCATTCATAATTAAACCCAAATTTCAAAGGTGTCTTCTCAAAGAAACGAAGGCATAGCATGTTCTGCTTTATAGAGCAAGAAGTTAGTTTTCTTTTTGTCCTTACAAAATGAATAGAAAGATACTGTCCGAAAAACATCACCATGCCAGGCCCATAATCCTGGGAGGCTGAGGTGGGAGGATCACAAAGTTCAAGTCTAAGCAGGGCAAATTAGTGGCTTAACAAGACCCCATCTCCAAATTAAAGAAGGGGTTCAGGTGTACCTCATTGCAAAGGCCTTGGATTTAAGCCCTGGTACAGGGTTGGGGAGTCCCCATTCCTACAGACCTATATATTAACCTTTAGAATTACACTCCCTGTCTTTCCACTTCACAGTAATGGAAGACAGACAGAGAGACAGAGGACAGACTGGAATGGGGAAGAGACTCTATTTGACTCATGGTTGACTTTAAACTTCTGTTGTGTAAACTTTTTGAATCTGTTGACTGCCTTTATTCCCCGTGGGTGACCCATGGCAGGGTCCTCCCTGCCTTTCATCTTGCTTCCCTCTTTCTAACCGCTTCTCTACATGCGCTTTAGGAAATTTTCCCAGCCATATTGAACTTGGATTAGTTCACTGAAGTTAGTGTCATCATTGCAGATGTTGTCCCCTCTGTACAAAGACCACCTCCTTTCTGACCAACTCTAGTATTATGCATGGCCTGTTTTCAGATGGCCTTTGTAAAACATTGCTGAAATCCTCCAGGCTAGGTATATGTCCTTGTTATGGTGTCTCCATAGTATCTTGCACATCTGTTGGAACTTAAAGTATATCTTCTACTTTATTTATGTTGGTTTTTCGAGATGGAGCCTTCTCTATACTCAGGCTAGCCTTGGACTCACTGTGTAGCCCAGGCAGATCTTGAACTCACGGTATCCTGCCTCAGCCTCTTACAGGTGTGCGCCACCATGCCTGACTTCCATATTTTCTAAGTGTGTTTAATTCACTGTTTTTCTCACCAGTTAGTAAGTTTTTGGGATTTAGGAACTATGTCTAGCTTATTTAGGACTGTTATATTATTCCTATAAGGCTTTTGGTGCATAGAAAATGCTCAGCAAACACCTGATGAGTTAATAGGTTAGTTAAACCAGAAACAGGTCAGATTTTATAAACATTCATGCAATGTAACCTTGAGGCTAATATAAGAGGGTAAGGCATAGTAGTAAGCCTCAGCTTTAGAATTTCATTCCAAATTTGTTGGAAAGCTGGATGTGCTGTAACAATGATGACATATGCTCTGTCACCAGGGTTTGTTACCTGTGTACTGTGCAGGATTAGGAAATGCACATTCAACTCTAGGGAGCCAACTAAAGCCAGTCAGTCTGTTTATTTTTAGAAGTTCAAAATTTGCTCTGCATCTTTGGGGGAGGGGCAGGGGCTCAGAGTTAACAAGTCTTGAATTGTTAAATCAGAGAAGATTTAAATATCCAATAGAGGATGAATGGGGGAAATGTTTTCAAGGAGCAAGGGAGGCTAGGCATGCATGCCTATAATCCCAGCACTTGAAGGCTGTGGCAGGATTGTTGCAAGTTCAAGACCAGCCTGGACTACAAAGTGAGCTCAAGGCCAACCTGAAGTACAGAGTAAGACTGTCTCAAAAAAAAAAAAAAAAAAAAAAGACACACGCACAAAAAGGGGCAAGGGATGATCACACTGCAGGACTCTCAGAGGAGATGTAAAGTGTTAACAAAAGCCCTCTGTGCATGTCTCCAGCCTCATGGGTCCTGTTTTGCACTGCCTATTCTTAACTGTGGTCCTTAGACCAGCATAATGGGTATTGTTTGGGAAATGGTACTTTATTTATAGGAGATTTAAATAGGACATTAGATACCTCATTTATTTAGCTGCTGGGCATTGAGCCTAGGGCCTCACACATGCTAGACAAGCACTTTCCCAGAGTTATATCCCCAGCTCAACACTGCAGTGGTTCTCTCTTTATTTTTTTCCTAACCCAGAGAGTTAGTTTTATGAGCTTTCTAATTTAGAGTTACGCATCCTGAAGAGTACAGAAATAAAGTCATTTCTACATCTCTAGGTTATGGATGTTTCCCCCATAGAGATTTTATTAAAGAGCAGTGTTATTTCAGTAGAGTTTTAAACACACACCACCACTACCCTTAGAACACCCTAGATACAACATTAAGGAACGGCAAAAATTCTCAGGACTGTTTTCAAAGCTTATTGCCCTTTATTTTCTTTCTTTGGAAAGCTTCTCCAGTTTTCTTGGCATGGAAGTAACATAGAATAGTGGGTGTGAATTTCAAGGTTAGAGCTGAGCTTACTTGTCAACAGAAAGTAGTCACTAGGCTAACCACAGCCTTAATCTTAGTTCATGCATCTTTGCCCTGAGGTAGAAATTTTCGTTCATAATTTAGAGGAAATGAATAGTTACAGATTCAGACTTGCAAATATCTCAAAAGATGTCAAAGGATGAATTAAGAAACTTACTGGATGTTCAAAAATACTTTGTAGTATTGGCTAATTTTGGGTTATTGGTCGTAAAATTTTTCCAGGGCGTTTCAGAATTGAATGCTGCCTGAAATTGAGATTGGCAGAGAGTGCTTGTGGCCAGCTTTGTGTTTTCTAGCCAGGAAGCTCATCATTTCTCTGAGCTGTTTTCTGATAGAGTTGGCAGGTCCTTGAAAGAGCCCTACAATAACTGAGCATCCTTCAGAGTAATCTCTTTCTGTAACGTTTTGCTTGTGCTGCTCTTGACCTTGAAGTACTTTCTACATTGCTCTACAACAAATTGTTAGTCTCTAATTTATCTCTGCTCTGCCAGTCTAAGCCTCCCACTTGCTTGTATGAACTGAAAGTCAAGCAGACCAAAGGAGGGAGGGAGTGGAATGATTGTGGAGTTACATTTGCAGTTCAGGCTATTTGCTTTCTACATTTTTAGATGATTAAGCCCACTGAGAACTTTGCTGTCTTTTGTTTCTGGAGCTGTGAACTTTCCCTGAAGTTTTGGAACACAGCACTTTATATTCTATTTTAGTTCTTTTCTAATGAAAGAGTTGAGCAGTTTATTTACAGGAATCAGTACTGGGTCATTGGTATAAAAAAAAATTAGTTTTATTTGAGAAAAAAAAAATCAAAGAAGGACAACATGCTGTAGTGATGTGGCCACAAACTAATGTAAATTGAAGATACTAAAATTGTTTTGAAAAATTAAAATATTGTAAGTCTTTTTCTTTTACGGTATACCTAATTGGTGATATTGTTTTAAAGGAGCAATATAACTTCTGTCTAAAAGTATGGTTATTAACTTCTTGGTATCATTTAAGATAGGTTTTGATGTATGTGATAAAGAAGAATCAACATCCCACTATATACAGAACAAAAGTAACAGTGACTTACATGCTGTTTATTTCCCTCTCGGATCGAGGAAGTCTAGAGAAGCAGTCCAGGGCTAGTCTGCTTCCACAGACTTCTGGGCGAGCCCACCCTCTCTTCATTCCTTCATTGTCTAAGATGGATGCTGCACACTCGTAGGCATCGATAAATTCTGACCTGGTCGTTTGGCTGCCAATAGAGATGTATGCCTGACCAGGTGCCGTCATAGCTCACGCATGTGAATTGTCTATCAAAGGCAGGTTAGCTCCCACCATCCTGAGGTCAGCACACACTCCAGATATTTATCACCTGCCAGTAAGCAGCATTCACTTAGCTTGTATGATATAAGTTAGAAACCAGTGTAAGTCATTTGATGAAAAGCTCAACCCCGTTTCTGCAGCCCTGAATTACATCCTTCAAAGCTCAGATCTATTGCTGGATCCTGTGTTTTACTTTCTAATAAAACTTAACCAGTCAGAAGTTAATCTTTGATCTCTTGGTGTGCCTTTCTCTTTATCACTATCACGTCTACTTTTCTAGCCAGTAAGAAGATGAAAGAGCCAATAAGATCGCCCTTCACTTTGAAGAAACTGCCCTGATAGGGCTCAGTGCTTCCATGTACATCTACTGTATTAGCCAAGCCACATAGTCAAGTGTGGTTTCAAGGAATTCTGGGGAAATAGTCTTTTTGGATGGAACATAATAAGACTTAGCAAAAAACAAACAGAAAATAGGGTTTTTTGTTAGTAAAGGATGATGAATAACAGATTTTGAAACAACTCAGAAAAAATAGTGGGTATATGATCTCATCCAGGTTCTCAAAGATTATAAAAATAAGGTACCACTGTATCATAACTGATTATATCCTCCCTCTCTCCCACCCCCGTTCCTCCCTTCCTTGGGGCTTTATTGCCCTCCACCGTTTTTTCCCAAAAGCAAGACTAATCACTCAGTCTTTTCTTTTTTTAGGACATGCCGTGACATCTCTGAAGATCTGAAATCTTCAGTAGACTGACCTGGTTTCCCTGTGGTGGTTTCTCTTGGAAGTTCTGCCTTGGCATTGAATTCAGCTCAGCTGGGGCCTTCTGACCTTGCAGCTGTGCCTGGCAGGCAAAGCTGGGAAAGGAGAAACTCCTGGCCTTAGGTGCAGAACCCCTGACAAGAGACAACTTGGCGTGGGCTCTTTGCATTTTAAAACACAGCTTGAGAGTTGAGACATCTGTTCGCTCACTTAACTATTGCTAAGATGGCTTGAAAAGTTTCAGTGTATACACTGGCATCATGGCTTGACATTTTTCCACTTTAAGTTTATTATTATGATACGTATTTATAGTTGTTTTAAGAACTCTAAACTACCTGCTATTAAAAGAATATGCAGGGGCCAGGGGTATAGCTCACTGCCTGGCAAGCACAAGGTCCTGAGATCAATTCCTGGTACGCCACCCCGCAAAAATAACACAAAAAATATACAATATAATTTTCTTTGCTTTCTGAAATCTATTTGTAGCCTTTTCTATGATGCTTTTCAACAAAGAGTGTGTAGTTATGTGAGCAGGAAAAGTAACCTCCTACCCTTTTGGTACAGTGTGCCATCCCCTCTTTGACAGAGTGAACAAACCTTCAGTGTAAGGGTAGTGTGACGTATTTGATGTTTAGCTATATGTTGCAGCCAGAGAAGACACAGAAAGACTGAAGCTTCCCCTCCATCTCTTCTGTGCCTTGTTCTAGTATTAGTATTACCAACATGGGAAAACCTGGCTGACCATATTACATTACAACTCTGTAGCTGCTCCAAATGGTAACTGTATGACATAATTCATGCTCTCATTACATTTTTTCTTTTAAATATTTTAGGTTAAAAAAAATCTCAGGTATAGTGGTACTCTGGTTTGTTACATATATCTCATAGTATCTTGTGTTTCCTGTCACTTTGCACAGTGCCTTGCACATAGGACTCTAGATGAATGCTTGCTGAGTTGAATTGTAATTTTTAAAATATCTCAGATAGTACAGTAACCAACACAGTGCTGTACGTTTTATACAGAGCTTTTGCGCTCCTTAGTTCATGACTTCACGTCCACTTTCATGTAGCTTTCTGTTGTTTTACTAAGTTTCACACTGACGGCAAACCTTAGTGTTCAGAAAGGTGGTGACGTAAGAGTCACAGATTTAGTGATATATGGAAGGTCTGCTCTACTATAGAACATTTCTTCTAAGATTTTAGGCAGTTTCTCCTACAGTGTGAGCTGGAATAGGTGTTGCTATCTATTTGTAATGAATGAGCATTTACTGAACAGTTAGTTAATAATAGTATTGAGACTCGAATCCAGCTCTTAGTTTTGTATCCTTTCCACTGTTTAAAATAGCAGGTCCTTCCCTTGTTCTTAAGGGACTATGGAGTGGAAAATGTGCTGTTCGGAGAACTTTTTTTTTTTGGAGAACATTTAAAAGTAGAAATAGCGGGATGTAGTGATGTTTGTCTATAGTCCCAGCACTTAGAAAACTGAGGCAGGAGGATTGTGGCGAGGGTGCTACATAATGAATTCAAGATCAAACTATATAGGGAGACCCTGTCTCCAAAAAAATAAAAAAGAAAAAGGCAAGAATAAATAAAAGTAGAAGTAATTTTTTCCAAACAGTCTCACTAAAAAGTTAACAATACTTAACTTAGAAGCTTAAATTTACTGTTATGCTACTTAAGAACCGCCCCCATCTAGAAAAGGCTCCATGAGCTACATGATGTCTTGACTGTTATACAGTATACTACATTAAAGTTTCTCATTCATATCAGTCCTTCCGCATTTATAATCTGTTACTTTGTGGTGTGTCAATTTGACCATTGAGTAATTTACTCTTTTTCTTCAGTCAGTTACTTGGTAATGAATTCATTCATTAACACATTTCTTGAGAATTTGCTAAACTCCAGGCTCTAAGCCAAGGACAGTACAGGGTGCTGTAAGAGATAACACCTAAGGCCTCTCTCACTTGAAATCTTAGCCAGATAATGTGTAATAGTAAATTAGAATATTTTGAATGGAAAGAGTTAAAGCAAGAAATGAGGTTTTTGTTAACTACATATTGGTACATTTATAGCTGTAATTAGCACATATAAAGAAAATATTTTACACAGTGAATTAGTGTGCATATACAAGTTATGTTCCTCCAGAGTGCTTTGAACTATGTAAAGTAAAATTGCAATAAACTAAACTTGAGCTAATATATGGCAGTTGCTGGCATAAGTATGAATGCCAGGTTGTCAGGGGAACTCTAAGCCCTAGGAGGATAGCTCAGAGTTGCCTGAATTAGCAGCAGTGATGTGATACCACCCCAACATAGCAGGAGCAGAGGTGCCCCACAGTGCACAGTTCTGATCAGGAGACTCAAACTGTTCCATTGCTTCAGTGACAGCCTAAAGACCAGGACCCTAAGGACCAGTCTACCGGCTAGGGAGGCCAAAACCAGAGAGATGCACCCTGGCAGTGTTCACAGGTGCAGAGCAGGTTCACGGAATGTTCACAGGGCATATAGGGAGATGAGATGGTATGGAAAGTTGGAGACCTAAGCTCAAATGTCAGAGATAAATTACCCTAAAGAGTCTGCATCTGAATTTGACCCAGAAAAAGTTTCCCTGTAACCAGACAACGCATCAAAAAAATAGAAGGAGCTTTGGTAAAAACAGAGTACAGAAATCTGTCATTGTATTTTGTATCTTATAGGTTGATGATTAGTTTCAAGTTCACATTCTTTATTCAGTTGCAAGCTGAATGGTTGGGGATGGGGTTAAAGCTCAGCACACAGACATCCTTTCTTTTCCAATAAAGAATGGGGCATAGGACTTTCAGCATAGATTCCACATTATGTAAGTCCTGCTTAAGTTCCCAGTGTATTCCTGGAAGATCTCTGTTAAATTGCCTTTTATGCTAGTTTTAAATACTATTAAAATTGAGAATTTACTAAACCGTCTTTCTGAGAGTTGGTTAACTGCCAATTTTTCCTCAGTTTCTGAGACTAGGGTAGGTTGACTCTTGACTGAAAAGACACCAAGATGGGGTATCTGTATTTGGGGACTCTATATTTAAACAAACTCTGTAGTCTTTGGAAGTGGTAGCTGCTTATTCTTGTTTTTTTTTTGGCAGTACTGGGGATCAAACTCAGGACCCTGCGCTTGCTAGGCAGGCGCTTATTCCACTGAGCTATATCCCCAGCCCTTGCTTATTCTTGTTAAAGAGCTGCTACAGGGCTTGCAAGTGAGGTTTTCTGCTTCACCTTATGACATGTATTTTCAGGACTTCTAGTACTTCTGGCTCCCGCTTTGGTCATGTTAGTGCTTCAGGAGCCTGTCACTGCTGTGGGCAAGAAATACTCAGAAATCTAGACTCTGAGGAGGTAGATTAGAGCAAATTAACTTAGTTGAGATATCCAAAGCTTTCAACCTAAGAGTGTATGAAAAAAACCCCTCAGGACTTTCTATACTGTCATCCTGACCTTATATTCTTCTTGAGGGTCTCCCAGGACCCTTTCACCATATTAAAAGTGGGACTCTGAGTGCCCTTTTTATACTAGAAATACCTTCCATTCCCAACGTGCTCGGTCCAGTTATAAACAAGTATTTTTAGTTTTATAAATTTCTTGCTTTACACATTTTGCCATCATAATACATTCGTTTATTAAATTACTGGTTATTGAGAACCTGGAAAAACAACCTTGTATCTGAAGGCACTCAGCAGTGTTTTGATAAAAGTAATTAAGAGAATTGTAAAGCAAGTGTCTAGTAGAGTCATTGAAGTTCTGTGTGAGAATGCACCATGTAGAATTAAGTGATGCTGTCATTTTCCAGAGATGGAAACACACTTGCAGGTTAAAGGACCTTGACTCACACACAGCTAGTTAGTAGTAGAATAGTAATAAAATTCATGGGTGGAGCAGTTCCTTTTTCTTTCCATCCATGTTCAACTTCTCTTTCTCTTTTCTCATAATTGAGTGACTTGGCAAAATGCGTTTCAGACACCAGTGATTCTAAGAGATGTTAATAGATGTAAGAGTGAAAATGTGTGTGTGTACCTCATTGAGGAATGGTGAATTGGTATCCTCTCCTTGGGTCCTCTAAGAGTTTCTAACATACTGTGATATTGTAATCGATAAGAAGGGACAAAGACTCTGCTTTGCTTTTCATTGTACCCTCTTTTTTCTTTTTTCTGAGCGTTTCCAGGGACCGTGTCCTTTGGGAAAGACAGCTCCTGATCAAGTTTACAACTCTTTGAGGAGAGACATCCCAGTGGAATGTCACTGAATGGGGAATTTGGGCATGCAGTTTGTAATAAATCTCAGTTTAGTTTGGTACTAGCAAGGAAGCATATTTACCATTCAGAACTATACTTAAAAGTATAGAGGTTCTTTTCTACCTGTGGTGTGTACAATCACTATTTGTGTTTAATTTGCAAATATTTCAAGGATCAATGAATGAATTAATATGCAAATACAGTGGTGATATATTGATATAAAATTTTAGTAATGCTTTTGTATGGCTCTATCATTTTCAGATACGTTTGGGAACAAACCTGTGAGCCTAGACAGTATTATAAGTAATTGCACAGATAAGGCACTGGAGGCTCTGAAAGGGTTTTCCTTCTTTTTCTATGGTTTTTATTTTATTTGTTTTTTGCCCCTCTAAATGTGTATCACAAAAGGATGGAGCCAGGATTTGTTTGCAGAATTTTGATTCCAAGTCCAGAGTTCTTACTCTATATCTAGTCTCTTACATTCTTCTAGATTTATAATGTATAATGAGCCAAGTGTGGTGGCACGCCTATAATCCCAGCACTCTGGAGGCTGAGGCAGGAGGATCACAAGTTCAAGGCCAGCCTGGGCCACAAAGTGAGGTCAAGGCTAGCCTGAACTACAAAGTGAGATTCTATCTCCAAAAAAAAGTACACTGACAGGTATGGAAGCAATATCCTTTTGGATTATCATGAAATACCAATTCTTTTGTATTATAGTGACCTAAAAGTATTACTTTTACTATAATTCTCCCAGAGAAAACCCTTCTTTGTCCTTGCAGTACCACTTAAGTGACTGGTGTGTATTTCAAATATCACTTAATTGTGAAACTAATATTGGACAGTGGTTGTAATTAAGTAACTTTGAAAATGTATAATCTCTGCATTCTCAGGCAAAGGAGAGATGCTTTGAGAGTAAGAAAGAATGTTCAAATATGACATATTCATTACACAGGTATCATTTCTTTAACTTGCTTTGACAACCTACTGATGTAACTTCTTTGAAAACTGTAAAATATTTATATTTTGAAATAAAATTACTAGTGTTGAATGAATCAGTAATTTAAGTCTCTTGTCTCTTTGTCTCTTGAGAAGTTCTATCTTTAGCCATGAATACATCTGTCTCTCAGGCCTTATATACTACCTTTTCCTTTGGCATCAGTGCCTACCATAAATTAGGAAATTTGGCCAAAAATGAGGATGGTTTGTCTTTGAGTGGATCCTGGGTACCTTAAAGAGGCTAAGGATCCACAGCAGAGGCTGGAGCCCCGGACCCAGCCCTCTGCACTGGGGAAGGTGGCCTGAGTGATAACGGGTGAGAGAGCTGGCTGAGACGTGAGATTTGGAAGTAAATTCAGATCTGGGTGTGGTAGCACATGTGTAATCTCAGGTACTCTGCAGACAGATCCAGGAGGATTGCAAGTTCAAGCCCAGCCTGGGCAGTTTAGTAAGAACTGGTCTGCAAAAGGGCTGGAGATACAGAGTTCAGTGGTAAGAGAAGTTACCAAGTTTGCGCAAGACTGTTGAGTTCAATCTCCAGTGCTCCCCCTCCCCTTGGCCCAAGGTGAGTTCAAGAACGGTACTTTCTGAATGAAGAAAACATCCACGTTTGGGTATCAAAGATGTCTATGCAGCCCTGGGAGATGGAGCTTAACTGGCACGTGGGATTACTGCAAAGCACATTTCAACAGTGCTTGGGAAAGAGCTTCTGAAGTTAATGGTATTCAACTCCTCAGTCTGGCACGATGGATGGAGAAATCCTGGCTGAGGTGTAAGAGTAGGCTAGCCAGTCTCATAAATTACCCCTGGCACCTAGCTACCGTTCTTCATGACACATTTCTGCATGCTTCTCAGTGGATTGCTTAAAGCCTAGAAGTCACTCCTTCACAGGGTGCCTGTTCTGACAGCCTCCTTAACCTCTGCCCCAGGTGACCTGAGGGAGAGGCATGCACTTCATTTCCGTACCAGCGGCTCTGCGCAAGCTCACTGTTGGTCTTAAATGATTCGTAGCCTTACCCCTAAATGACTTGAGTGAAAAACACACGCTAATGTTCTTTCCATTCAGTGAACAGTTACTAAGAAATTGCTCTTGGCGCTAGAGAAAAAGTGATTTTGAGAAGTAATCGTGTTGAGGCTGGAGATGTACCTCAGTGGTACAGCACATGCCTAACAACATAAAAAAAAAACTTTTTTCGTGTTACATTATTTTTGAAGAATAACTCTCAATAAGCAGCCAAAAATACTATCTTGCAGAGTAATCAGGTATTTCTTACATGAGCGTGTTTGATAAATTATTCATTTTCAATTCAACTCAAAGTGTGAGGAATACTCAGAAACTAAGGGGGAAGGGGAAAATGGGAACTTCCCAAGAAGCCGGGGTAAGATTACCTACCCAGTGCCCTCCCAGAGGCCCCGCCCCTCACTTTGACTCTGGTTCTGCTCTACCAGTTTTAGCCCTAGTGCAGCTTCCAGAAATCTGCAGGAATTCGGAATTGACTTAGAACAAATCCCACTAAAGGACGATGGGAAGCTTTGCTGGGGACTATTGTCCCAGTCCTGGTTAGAGACCACGTGGCCGTGGGAGGTGCTCCGATGTCCCCTCGCGGACGAGATGATACCCGGCGCTGGCAGAAAGGGGCGGGGCCGGGGGCACCCGGGATCCTGGTTAGGGGGCGGGGCTTCAGGGAGGGCGCTTGGAGTGCGGCCAAGGGAGAGGTGCATTGCTGGGGGCGGTATCAGGGGGCGGGGCCTACTGGGGGCGGGCCTAGAGCGGCCGGGTCCCTGGCCTGGGGGCGGGGCTTCAACGAGGGTGCTTGGGGGTACAACGCGGGGCCGAGGCGGAGGCACACGGCTGGGGGCGGGGCCGGAGAGGGGCGGGGCTCGCCGGGGCGGGCCCCGGGCAGGGAGGGTGCAGAGTGCCGAGGCAGAGCCGCGGGCGGGCGAGCTGCGGGCAGAGGTGCAGACGCGGAGAGGCGCGAGGAGCGGTCTGCGCGCGGGCCGAGGGCCATGGCCGCTTCTCCCGGCCCGGCCGGCGTTGCGGGCGCTAGAGCAGCCCGCGGCTCCAGCCCGCAGAGCCTCGCCTTCGACTCGGGACTGGAGATCAAAACCCGCTCGGTGGAGCAGACGCTGCTCCCGCTGGTTTCCCAGGTAAAGCGGCACCGCGCGGCCCCTGGGCTCTTCCTGCGCGGCGGCGATGGCGGCGGCCGCTGCCCCACTTTCGGCGCGGGCGCTGCGGCGGCGGCGAGGACGGCGATAGCCGAGCGACTGAGCTCGGGGGAGGCTGCGAGTCTGGCAGCCCGGCAGGTGCGCCGCCGCCTGCGCCCAGGACCCGCCTCCGGGCTGCAGCGCCCGCGCCCCCGGCGGCCGCGTCCTGTCTGCGGGGTGGGCAGCCGGGCCCAGCACTGGGGCAGCGAGGACTCCGTGGCCCCGCGGGCACGCTAGGCCCTGCTGGTTGCTCCTGGTCTGCAGGCTGCCGTGACCCATTCGCATCCCGGGCCGACCCGGTACCACCGGCTTTTATCTAGCTGGGGCCTTTCTGCCAGCTCCCGAGGCCAGCATGCTTTCCGGAGGCCTTTGTCCCCTTCCTGCGCCTGTGTGGGCTCACCCAGCTCCCGCTCCCCCTGGCCACCCTACCCCGCCCCTTTAACCTGCCTGCCGGCTTCTGCCTGCGTTGGTCCTGCCGAAGAGCTATGGGAAGCGCCCCCCGAGAGTTCATTCGGACGCACACCTTTTTGCCAAGTCTCAGTTGGGACCTATGCCTTATTGTCGGTCATCGCAAGTCTTGTCATCCCAAATCAGCTTCATTGAAAAAGGGTTCTTGTTACTCTGTGCTGAGGTATACATAGCCTGAGGGCCAGAATTCCGCGCCTAGCTCTGTGGTAGGGTGCCAACTGCTGTGCTAGGGAAGAATCCAGCGCCTTCGGCAGCGCCTTGGCGATGTGTAACTCATACCTAGGTTATAACGTCTCGGTGACTCACACCAGGAGCACCGCGATTTTAGAGATAGAAGGAATCTTAAATTATCTGACTCTACATTAAATTCTTTCTTACAAATATCCTTGACACCTGGCCACCAATAACCTGCTACAACACGTTCAGTGATGGGTGGGCTATGGCTGTTCCACAGAATTGCTACCTTTTCTCCAGCCCCGCTTTGTAAATATTTGAAAGCAGCAATCCCTAGATTTTTGTTACGTTAATTGAATAAACAGCCGTGTTTTCTTCACGTGCTTCATATGGCTAGAGTGGTGGTGGAAACACCTGATATTGCCCGGCCCTCTTCCCCTGCCTGCTGACAGAGGCACTGACCAATGGGAGCGGGTGCTGGGGTCCCTTAGAAAGGGTGCAGCTCCACACTCTCCCCCTTAAGAACACCGTCACCGTAGCCCAAGTGAGAAATGCTTGAGCAGTTTTGAGAAAGAGATGAGCGCAGCCGAGCTCAAATTGATGATATTTTAATCCACTCATTTAGTGTTATGATACGTTAGACCACGTTTCAAGCATTTAATTCCCGTAACAAACCTCAGTGGTAAATGAGTCATGTCTATTTTCAGGATATAGGTGGCAAATCTGAGGAATAGTGAAGGTAAGTAACTTGTCATTGGAGCTGTCAACTCAGTGGCAAACTGGGCTTTCCACCGAGGCATCCTGACCCCAGAGTCTGTGCTTTTAGTTACTGCTAGGGGCTCTGTCCCCTCTAGAGAGTAGCAGTTTGTAACTGATACAGAGAAGATAAGAATCCACAGTGGAGAAGTGGGAAGATCGTTCTCTGGAGAGATGGTAACCGTTTTGCTGTTAGAAACGTGGGGTCCTCCTGGGCTACATTGTGTAGTTCTGGGGTAAGAGAAATGCAGAAAGTAGGGAGTAGGAGAGAAAACAGCTGCTGAGAGTGAGCTGGAGGTCAGTGCCTAAGGGGGGAAATACGTGCATACGTGTGTATGTGTGTGTGGGGGTGGTTTTTCTTCTTTCCCTGTTAAATCCTTGCTTAGGGCTATCGCTGAGGTTTTGCAGCCCTTACAGTGTGTATCCACTGCTTCTCTTCCACAGTACCATATTCCTAAATAATTGTCCTCAACATCAACCAAAAAGTTAAAAGTTTCACTTTATATCAAGGGATATATGTAGCCTGATTAGAATAGTGGATGAAAAAGGCAGGGCAGGGAAATGCAGAGTCCAGTTTCTCATGACTTTAAGGTTTCAGTGAGAAGAGATTAGAACTGGAACTCTCTAGAAAATTCATATCCAGAAGGCCCATTTTCCTAAGACTAGCACGTTATTATCCAACTTCATTTTTTTACACCTCATCCCACATGTGCTTTAGCAAAGGATTTATTATGTGTTTGGTTTATGCGTTGTTCCCCCCCACCACCCTTTTCTTTGTAGTATTTGCATTGAACTGGGATCTCTGCACAGAGCTACATCCCCAGCCCTTTTACTGTTCCTCATTTAATTGCTTTATTCTGAGATAGGGTTTTGCTAATTGCAGAAGTAGCCCAGGATAGGCTTGAGTTTGTAATCCTCCTGCATCAGCCTCCCAGAGTCCTGGGATTACTGGGTGTTGTTCTTTTTTTTTTTTTTTCTTTCTTCCGTCTTTTTGAGACAGGGTCTTGCTATGCAGTTGAGGCTGGCCTTATCTCACTTTGTAGCCCAGGCTGGTTTCAAACTTGCAAGGATCCTCCTGCCTTAGCCTTCCTAGTGCTGGGATTACAGGCATGTGTCACCATGCCCTGCTGGCTGTTGCTCTTCAACGGGCACATTTCCTAGTTGGTACATGGGTCATGTATAGAATAACACATGCTGGGGCCAGGGATTTAGCTCAGTGATGCAGCACCTGCCTGGCAAGCGTGAGGTCCTGAGTTTGATTCCTGGTTCCTGTTGCCCCCCCCCAAACCCCCAAAACTAGAATAACACATGTCAAGCATTGAATGGACATCAGCAGGAAGATGTGCTCTGACAGCTCAGGCGGGGCATAGATGGAGAAGAACAATGGTGTGAAGACAGGATCTTAAGGCAAAGAAATAGCACTAGCATTGTTCAGTTTGTGTTGTTTTCAGTACTGAGGATGGAGCTCGGGGCCGTGCACCTGCTAGGCAAGCCCTTTATCACTGAGCAACGTCCAGGTTATTTTTTATTGTAGACAGGGTCTCACTAAATTGCCCAGGCTGGCATCAAATTTGCAGTTTTTCTGCCTCAGCCTCCAGAGTAGCTGGGATTACAGGTGTTCACCACTGCAACTCACAGCCCTGTACAGTTTAAAGCAGATAGTTTCTATTTTGGTATCATTTTACCTCTTCTTACTCTTCAGTTGGAAAGTCTTTAGTGATAGGCATTGTTCTAGGGATGAGAAGTTGTATCAATATTAGAAAAATGTATGCAGTTTTTTGCCTTGATAGACTAGAAGAAATACATGTTCATAATAATAGATGCAGAAAGAACATTCAATTGCATTCAGCTTTTAATCATGATAAATACTTAGCATGGTGATGTGCATCTGAAATCTCAGCTACTCAGGAGGCTGAGGCAGGAGGATGACAAGTTTGAGGCCAGCCTGGGCAGTTTAGCAAAACCTTGTCTCAGAAAAATCTGGGAACATAACTCAGTGTCCTGAGTTCAATTATCAGTAATATAAAAGGGAAAATACAAAGGACATTTGGCAAACTAATAGTACCAAAAAAATCCTTTGTTTTTTATTTGTTTGTTTTTTATTTTTCTTGATACTGGGGATTGTTGAACTCAGGGTCTCATGCTTGCTAGGCAAGTTCTTTACCACTGAACTGCATCGCTAGACCTTTTTAGTATTTTGAGATAGTCAACTGTGTTGCACAGGCTGGCCTTCATGTTGTCACCCTCCTGCCTCTGTCTCTGCAGTAGCTGGGATCATAGCTATATGAGTGCCGCCATACATGGTGAAAAACAAAAGCCAAAAACCTTTCTTAACCTGCTAGGATATTTGTAGAAAACTTAAGAGTTAACATCATAACAACAGTCACATTTTAAACACTTCCTTTAAAATCAGAATCAAGTGAGGTTGCAAGTAAAAGCCCAGTCTGAGTGACTGAGACCCTGTCTAAATACAAAAAATAAAAGGGCTGGGGATGTGTAGCTCAGTGTAAAGGCCCTGAGTTCACCTCCCAGTACCAAAAACAAACAAACAAACAAAAAACAGAAACAAAGCTGGGCATGGTGTTAAAAGCCTATAATCCAGGCACTTGGGAGGCTGAGGCAGGAGAATTGCCTGGAGTTTGAGGCCAGCCTGGACTACATAGTGAGCTCAGTGTGTTGTGAGATCTTGGTTCAAAAAAAGAAAACAAAACACCCAGAGTCCAGGCATGGTGGCACAGCACTTTAATGCCATC
The DNA here is from genome assembly GCA_004027595.1 of Dinomys branickii. Taxonomy (NCBI): domain Eukaryota; kingdom Metazoa; phylum Chordata; class Mammalia; order Rodentia; family Dinomyidae; genus Dinomys; species Dinomys branickii. Next base: position 95,272 of record PVLD010002781.1, on the reverse strand, counting down.
ACTCAGGAGGGCGGGAAAGGCAGACTCTAAATTGAGACCGGCCTGGACCACGTAGTGAGTTCCTGTGTCAAAAAACAGAACAAAAATAAATCAAGAAATCCAGAAATGAGCAGGACACCTGCTACTATAGCATCTGTTTGTCTGTGCTAGAAATCCTAGCCAGTGCCATCAGGTAAGGACAAGAAATAAAAGGTATAGAGATGGGAAAGGAAAAATTCAGACTCAGAGTTGAGTAATTATCAATGCAAAAACTTAAGTCTATAAATAAATTATAAAAATTAGGAATGTTTAGCAAGTTCATAGTATATAGAATTCCAAAGTTGATAACATTTCTGTATATTAATAAACAAGAATTCTTTTTTAAAAACACAGTTATATAATAACAAGACAACAAAATATGAGCTTCCAAAAGAGAGATGCCAGACTTAATGGAGAAAAATTTAAAATCTGTTTTGTTTTGTTTTAGTTTTTGTTTTTTAAGGCAAGGTCTCACTTTGTAGTTCAGCTGGCCTTAAACTCACTATGTAGTCTAGGCTGGCCTCAAACTCGTGGCAGTCCTCCTGCCTCAGCCTCCCGAGTTCTGGGTTTATAAGCATGTATCTATAATCTGCCCGACTGATATTTTAAAATCTTACCAAAAGCCAAAGTAGATCTCAGAACTGTTTGTCTCAGTTGGTCATTTAAATTTAATAGTAAAAGACTGGTTATTGATAACAGTGTATCATAAATTCTTCGGAAGAAAAAGAGAACATTTTGTGGACAGTTTGGTTTTGTGTCTGTGGTGGTTTCAAGTTATTGATTCCAAAATCAGCACTTTTTAGTAAGAACAAGTTGACCAAAAATCTGTCTCAGAATTTTGAGACTAAAAAAGAAAGAATTTTGAGACTCATTAAAGTTTAAACTAGATGTGATAGTGTACGCCTATAATCTCAGCACTCAGGAGGCTGAAGCAAGAGGATTGCTGAGAATTCGAGGCCATCCTGGACTACACAGTGAATTCAGAGTCAGCCTGAACTACTTAGAGAGACCCAGCCCATCCCACGAGAATTTAACGAGAAAAGGAAAAACAAAAGCAAGCGGGCAGAGTGGTACATGCCCATAGTCCCAGCGCTCCAGGCGGCAGAGGGAAGAGGATCGTGAGTTGCATTCCAGACTGGGGGGCAATCTGGAGACTTGCTAGACCTTGTCCCAAAAAACAAAAGCAAAAAAAAGAATGGAGCTAGAGTTCAGTGGGAAGACCCTGGGCTCAGTCCCCATCGCCCGCCGGGAGGGGAGAGCCGAAGTTCGTCTAAACAGAGTAAGGAAAAGTGCGGTCTCTCCTGCCTAGACTGACAGGATAGTGTGCACATGTCTGCTTCCCCTGTTGATCTACAAATTTAATGCAATTCTAATGAAAATTTGAACCAGATTTTTAGTTGGAATTTGATTAAAGTAATTCTAAAATTTGGAACCGAACAAAGGGCCAAGAATAGCCAGAAGAAAACATGGTAGGCAGAGTTGCTGTACTCACCTACTTGATTTCAAGACTTACTGTAAAGCTGCAATGTGGGAATAAGAACAGGGAGCACAAGATAGGCTAGCAAAACGCGACAGAGCGCTGGAGCAGACCCAGACAGCACGGAAGTTTGGTAAATGAGAACTGGCTTTGCTGGCCAGTAGGGACGGGGAAAATGGAACAGGAAAGGAAAAAAGAGGCTAAGCCAATTTTTTTATCTAAATAAAATGCATGAAATTTGATCTCTGTCTCATACCATGTGAAAAAAACAATTTCAAGAAACTAAAAAGAAAAGAAAATGAAAAACAGAAAAGAAAATATAAAAGAGAAAAAAGGCACAAGAAGAAAAAGAAGCCATTGAACTCCAATGGATTAGACAACACTGTGAAGTGAAAATTTAACACCTTTAGGGAAAATATAAGCCAATACCTTCACCACCTCTTGGTGGAAGAAGGTTCCTTACAATAACAAAAATGTAAACTCTACAAAGACTGATAAATTTCACTCCATTAAAGTGAAGATGTTCTGTTTTTAAAAAGACGTTTTATTTTTTATTTTTTAATTTTTTGGTCTTTTTGAGACACAGTGAGCTCACTTATGTAGCCCAGGCTGGTCTCGAAATTGCAAGGCTCCTCCTGTCTCAGCCTCCTGAGCGCTGGGATTATAGGTCTGTGCTACCAAGCCTGGCTCCAAATGTCTTTTTAACGGTACGATGTTTGAGTAAGTTGTGTCAAGTAAGCTCAACTAAGATACAACGTGTCAGCAAAGTGAATGAACCACAGTTTTAACTATCAGTGTGGACAAATCTCAAAAACATGTTGAATGGGAAAAATTAAGGTTGAAAGCCAGCGATGACTAAATCATGCATCATCTAGGACCCTACCTACCATTAGTTGTAAGGGAGCAACGAACCCAAAATCAGGGCAGTTGTTTCTTCTAGGGCAAGGGAGGGAGGTGGTAGGGACAGGGAGTTGCCCACAGAACACAGGGCCTGGTATTTATTTATTTTTTCCCTGGGGATCAAAATGAAGGCTTCACACAGGCTAGAACTATGCGTTTTGTTCTTTTAAGTGTCAGGGTGGGTTCATGGCTCTTGTCTTCATTTCTTTGTATACTATATATACTCACATGTTGTGTAGTTTATAGTTCAAACAATGTTTTGAAAAGCCTCAGGCTAAGAACCAAGCAGATTTTCCCCAGAGCAACTTCCCACCTCCTTTAGTAATCACTTTATTCTTCCTGTCAAAACTCCCACTCCCAGCCTCAGGTTTTTATCGAAGAAGGATGTGGGCCACCGAGCTCCACCCCAGTGTGGAATGCTATTTCTTCTACTGCCTACTAGTCTTTTCCTGCCTGTGATCCATTTCCTTCACCCACCGTTCCCAGGCCTTTACGGTTCTAAGGCAGCTCACTTCTCTTCTCCGTTCCTCTGTGCAGTGTCCCGGAAGCTTTTCAGAATTCTTGTTTCTTAAATTGCAGATGAAGAGCACACCTAGGGGGCCTCTTCCGGTCCTTGCTGATTTTTGTATGTGCGTACAAGTGTGTTTTTAAGTGCAAAAACAAAGGGAATTCAAACAGGTGGTTCGGATGGGAGTGAAAGTGCACGTTTTCTGCCTTGAGAGAATACTCTATGACTGGTGTATTTCCTTCTATACTGTTCTCTATAGCTAATTAGCTGGGTTTTTTGGTTTTTGTTTTTGGTGTTTGTTTTGTTTTGATTTGTTTTTGCTATACTGGGGTTTGAACCCAGGGCCTTCACGCTGAGCTATATCCCCAGGCACCACCCCCTTAACTACATGTTTGCAGTATGTGCGGTTTACAGTCATCTTGGGGAGTGGGTTCAGGTGCATACTACAGCTTGACGCCTGGTTTGATCCCCTCTGTCTCCCTACCTCCTGCCTCCCTACCTCTTCCTCTGGATCCCCTTCCCCATTTTCATTCTTATTGATATTATTAACCTTATCTCATGTTTTTGACACATAAAGATTATATTCATTTAGGTTATCAGGTTCCTGCATGTGCCATATTTTTGTGCTGCTTGTTTTTCCTTCCCCTCGCCATTTCCTCTCACCCCTATTGTCTTGGACCTCTTCCCATTGGCAAGTGACCCATCCCCTTGACTTTCTTATATTTCATTTGGAGGCAAACTGTCCTAATTTGTTCATTCAGGCTGGGCTTGCACCAGACAGTCCTTCTGCCCTCAGCCTCCAGAGTAATGGGATTCCAGGAATGTGTTATGGTCCAGCAGATTAGCTGGTTTTTCAGTTCTTATAATTCTAGGAATTACTGCTTAATGAAGCCCTGGGATGAACATCTCTGTCCCAGACTGGCATCAAGATTATTCTTCAGGTCTCATTCTCATTCTTCAGGAATTAGGTTTTAGTTTAGCTTTTTATTTTTAATCAGTTCCTCCACTTACTTTCTTGTTTCCCCACAAAGTAAATAAACTAAGAAAGTCCATTTTTAGTCAAGGATTTACTGTTAGTTATTCTACAAAATAAGTTCACAAACATGAGGAAGGAACAGAGATTATAAAAATATAAGCAGTGCAATATCTGGCAATTACGGAGTGCTTACTGTGTAACAGTAAGGTATTTTATGGTATTTTATTGCTCATTTGTTTGTTCCCACAATAACTTTATGAGATGGGTACTATTATTATCCTCATTTTTACAGATGAGAAGAGTCACAGAAAGGTTAGCTGGCTGGCCGCGTGCTTGTGTGAACAGCCAGGATTCGCCACCCAGGCAGCAGAGTCTGTGCTGGTAACTGCTAGCAGACACTTGGCCAGTGTGTCCTTCATGCTGCCATTTATGACAAGGTATTGATTAAGCCCTGGTTTTTATTCTATTATGCCACACTAAAGGCCTTCAGTCACCAGCTCCTCTTTCTTCCCGCATGGGATGGCTTCCGAACTGCCCTCTTCTGTGCTTCAGTGAAGGACTTTCTAGAACATTCGCCTGAGTTGTTTGTCAGGGCATCTCCAAGTTGTGACTTGCAGTAACATGCCCTTTATTTTTCAAGAGTTTTAGCTAATTTTTTTTGTATATCATAATCTGCAAAGCACTCTAGTACTTGTTTTTCACTTGATCCTTTACATAATCCTAAGAGATAAGAGGGACATTGATTAAAGTTTGGGGCAGTCTCTTGGCTTTGTGACCTTGGCCATGTTCCTAACCTCTTCAGATCTTTCAGGATCTTTACCTGTGAAAGGAGGGTAATAATAGTTTGTAACAATTAGATGTTGGGATGTAAACATGAGGTGAAGTAGTATGTGTAAAATATACTCTAATGCCTGATGTTCTTAAAAAATATTAGCTTGTCATTTCTTTTTGCATGTTAGGGAAACTGAAGTTTAATCTCAATTTTCTAGAGACAACTACACCAAATTTTAATCTCTGATATTTCCCGTATTTTTTTCTTTTAAACAGCAACGTGTTTAACTTTTGAAACTTCCCTTTTAAAGGTCAGAAAATAATTTTAGGACAAAAATAGATCTTCTGAGAAGGGATTTTATGTGCTGACTTAGCTCTTCCAAATGGCAGTTTTAAAGGCATATCTGTATTTGGCCTGAACATTTTCCAGACCTCTTGGAGTAAGAGGAAGACAGCCACACCTAATTATGCACTGGGGAGGGTGCTTGTTCGGGAACTGAACAATAGTATTTTAGCCTAATTGCAGATCTTTATAATTCAATTTTTAAAACTTCTTGTAGATAAATGATTCCCTGAACATAACTGTCTTACTCAGGGCTTCTCCATGAAAATCCTGTAGACAAAAATTTAAAAATCCCATGGACAAAATGTCTTAGACACCAGATTTTTTTTTTTTTTCTCATAGTCCTGGAGATTGGTTGGCCTAAGATCAAGATGCCAGAAGGTTTAGTGTCTGGTGAGGTCTGCTCTCTGGATCACATTGTCCTCACAGCATAGAAAAGAACAAGGGTCTTTCTGGGGTCTGTTTTAATTGCACTGACGAGGACTTCACACTCATAACCTCATCAGCTGACAAGTCCCCACCTCCGACTACCATCACACAAGGGATTAGGACTTCAAGATGGGAATTTGGGGGAGGAGGGGGTCCTCCAATCTAGGCTCCAACTTGTACTCCATCTCACTCCAGAATCTCCCCCAAGATAGTAGCTTGCAGTAGGCACTGGTGGTTGAGTTCCCCGTTTTCCGTGTGGTACTTAAGTTCCCTGCAGTTTATTACATGTGCAGAGGGGCTAACCTGGTGCAGACAGGATTCCTATCTGTTGTCCTGCTGGCCAGCACCAGGCCCGCAGTCATCATCAGAATTCAGCTGTGGCAGTTCACTGATGTGATTACTGATGTGATGGAATTTTAGGTACCATTTTATTTTGAAGAAAGGATTCTGTCCTTCTAAATAAGTACACTTGAAAACTTCCCGTAAGGGAAAGGTACTGGGTGGGCATTGGTGTCAGGTAAATCTGGATTCAGATTCTAAACCAGTCTGCTTATTTACTGTGCCAGCCAATTGCCTGTTTTTTTTTTTTTTTAAGTGTTTAATAATACCTAAGGCTTAGAGACAGTTGTTCATCTAATATACCTTCCCACGATCACCATCTACTGGGTGTTACATTACACACAAGGCTTTCATCATTGCTCTCAGCCCATTCATTGAAGGATACTCTGGCTAAATGGCAGAAGGCTGGGCTCTGTAGTCAGAGCACAGATACTTGAACCCTAACTTGTCTGTGCTCCCTGAGGTCCAGTTTTCTCACTGTGAAGTGGGGGTGATAACAGCAACCATCTCGCTGGGTTGTCGGGCAGTACTGTCGGGCGGTGTGCAAGAGCGGTTCCTCTTTCCCTTTTTAGTACCAGGAATTAAACTCAGGACCTTGCACTTGCCTGGCAGGCACTTGTGCCATGGAGCTATATCCCTGGCCCAAGGATATGATTTCTTGCATCAAAATGTCTGACTCTAAAATCTGGCTCCATCGTTTGTTAATTGTGTGACCTTTAACTAGGCATCTTTTAACATCAGTTTCCTTCTTTATGAAAAGGGAATGGGTATGCCTATGTCCCAAGATTCTTATGAGGATTAGAGTAGGTTATGCAAAACAGTTCTATGTGCCTGCCACATAGATATATTAGTTTTATGCCAGTCCACTGTTTGTTATGCCTCAGATTTAGTGGTCATCTTTATATCATTAACCGAATCTGTCAAGCGAGTCATGTTTAAAACATTCACAATGTTCCTTCTCCTACCTTCTGACTGTTGCCCCTTTCTACCAAACCAGCATCATCCTTGGCTGAGACTACTGCAGTGGCTGTCAAACTGGTCTCAAAAACATAGATTTGTGATTGCATTGGTTATTTTCTCCTGTGTTACAAAGTACCCCAAACGTAATGGTTTAAAGTGGCGAACATTTTAGTCAGTTTCTATGAATTAGGAATCTGGGAACAGCTCTGAATCACTCATGTCTGTTCTCAAGAGGCTTCAGTCTTCCTTGCTGTTGAGAAGCCACACTTCCTTGTATGTGAGCCTTTCCATTGGGTTGCTCGAGGATCTTCATGACATAGCAGTAGGCTTTCTCAAGTCATTAACATTAGAGAGCAGGATGCAGATCATAGTGACTTCACGACTTACCTTCAGAAGGAGCACACTGTCACTTCTGCTTTCTTCTGTTAGTTAGAAGCATGTAAGCTCCACTTGCTGGTTTATAACATTCTGGTGGTACTGGTGATTGAACCACGGGCCCTTTTACAATTTTTAAAACTTTATTTTTAAAATTTTGAGGCAGGGTCTCACTCACTAAGTCACTAAGCTGTCTGAGCTGGGCTCGAACTTGCCATCCGTGTACCGCAGCTTCTAGACTGCTGGAATTACAGGTATGCACGTTCTGAAATCCACCTGGACACAAGTTGGCAGTTTCTTAATTAAAATTTAAGTACAAGTCTTCTTCATTGCCCTTGGCATTGCCTTCTGAGTTGTCATTTTTTTTCACAAAAGGTGGCCCTGGTTTGCAGCTGCATATTTTTCTAAGACTGCCCCTGCTTATGGAAGCTTGGTGGTATAAAGCTTCCTTTCATTCTGTGTTGATCTGCCTCAGCCCAAGCTAGTGTTGTTGCTGCCAACATAATTACATTAATTATGTTGGCTTCCTTTGAGTCATATTGGGCTCAGTCTATTAAACAAAGCCATCCTCACACACAAGTGTCTTTAAGATAAGCTCTTCTTTAACTTGGGCTTTTGCTGGCACTGCTGACAGACAACACCCCTTAAGCACTTACAAAATTTGTTTAACTATGTGGTTGTCTGGAGCAATACTTTGGATATTTTGAGAATCTTTACTAAGATTTTATAGTCACATTATCAGTGTTTGTTTGTTTTTTAGTTTTGAGACAAGGTCTTACTCCTTAGTCTAGGCCAGCCTTGAACATGGCTTTGTAGCCCAGGCTGGCCTAGAACTCACAATCCTTCTGCCTCAGCCTCCTGAGTGCTGGGATTATAGGTGTGTGACAGAATATATGGCCATAGGTCATATTCTCCTGACAGTGCCCTGGATTTTATTTTTGCCTGGGAGCCACTGTTAATTTTAACATGATGCCAGGTGTGGTGGCGCATGCCTGTAGTCCCAGCACTCAGATGGCTGAGACAGGAGGATCATTGCTAATTCGAGACCAGCCTGTGCTACAAAGTGAGCTCAAGGCCAGCCTGAACTGCATAGTGAGACCCTGTCTGGAGCTGGCGATATAGCTCAGTGGAATAAGCGCCTGCCTAGCAAACGCAGGGTCCTGAGTTCAATCCCCAGTACCACCAAAAAAAAAAAAAAGAGACCCTGTCTGAAAAAGAAAAAAAAAAAAAAAAAAAATTTCACATGGTGTGCCACCTGGCTAGGAATTTTCAAAACTAGAAAGTTCTGGCTTATTTTATTTACTGACATTTCCTTTAAGTTCTCTCTTTTCTCTTGCATTTTGCTATGAACAGCGGGAAATGCCTCCAAGTCTGTCTTGAAATCTCTTAGCTAGAGTACCCAGTTTAGTAGATTTTCTCTTCTCTCTATTACCGAGGATGGTTTTCTGCCACCGTGTAATAAGGAAACACCCTTTTCTCCATTTTCCAGTGAGATTATTATCACATTCCTTCAAGCTTCACACATAACTTCTGGCATGATCTGAATGTCAGTATCCTCCCCAAATCCTTATGTTGGGATTTAACTCCCCCGGTGATATTATTAACAGGTAAAGCCTTTGGGGATTGATTAGATCATGATTGAGACTAATGCTCCTAAAAGAGGCTATGAGAACCTGTCTGCCCCTTCTGCGATATGCTGGCGGACCCAGAAGGCACCATCAGGAGGACCTGGCCCTCCGCAGGAGCCAGTCTGATCTTTCACAGACTTGACCTTGGACTCCTCAGCCTCCAGAACAATAAGCCAGGTGTTTCCACTGTTTATAAGTGACCTAGCTTGAGGTCTTGCACACTCACTGAGCTAGCTAGCTACAAAGTTTGTTCGTCCCTGTAGCTTTGTCTCACCCGCAAGTCCATTCAACTTCTAGGCTGATTTCAAAGCCACTTCCAGGTCTTGGGTTTTGTTACAATACCACTCCAGATCCTAGTGTACCAAAATCTGAGTGAATTATATATTGATACAGAACAAGTGACCCCAAATTCAGTCCCTTGAAACAACACACATTTATTGCACTCCAGGCCAAGCATTCTGGAGTGGTTTCCTTGGTTCTGGGTTAAGGTCTGTGGTCTGTCATCAGACTGAAATAAAGGTGCTGGCCTGGGGCTGGAGACTCTGTTCCCAGTTCACTCAGCTGGCTGTGGGCAGGAGGCCTCAGCTGTTCACACTGTGGCCGGTGCTCTCACTTTCTTCTGTGGTGGGGGTCTCCACAGGGTTGTTCGAGTGTCCTCCCTTATGTGGCAGCTGGCGCTCTTCCCCTTAGACTGACCCCAAAGAGAGGGTGAGTGGGATGGGGGTAGCCTTCTTACCCGAGTCCTCCAGCCCTTCCACTTCCGTCTCTTCCTTAGCAGAGAGTCCAGCCCCTACTCCAGGAAAAAGAACCAGGCTCTGCTTCTTGAAAGGCAATGGATGAAAACATTTGTGAACGTAGTTTAAAACCACTAAAAAGATTTTATATCATTTTTCTTCTTAAAAATCTTTTAGTGACTTCCTGGAAGATGCAATAAAGCATAAATTCTCTACTCCAAGCACAGCCTTGCTGGCTAGTTCCTGGATGTGGGATTTCCTTCGCCCTCATGTGGCTTCAGCTGCTCCTGGCCTTTCCTCATTCCTTGGCTGGCGGCTCATCCCTGGGGTGCCCCCAGCTGTTTCTGCTCCCTAGAATGCTTTATTTCCCTGGGGTTTGGCCAGCCTGGCTTCTTGCTATCAGAGCTCAGTTTAAATATCACTTTCTCACAGAAGGAAGATCAATCTCAGGTGGCTGCACAGACTTTAAATGGCATTATTCTACTTTACATTGTGCGTAGCATTGCATTCATATTTTTTCTGTTGACCTGTTTATGTGGTTATTGTATCTCCCCAGCTCCCTCACAGATTATGAGCTCTATGAGAATATGGACTTTTTTGTTTAGTGCTGTTATGTCATTGTCTAGAATTTTAGTTGCCATATGATAGTGTACAGCAAACATATTTTTATGCTTATCATTACTCTATACTGTAAACCTAATGGAGGCAGGATTTGAAGAGTGTTATTTACTCTTCTGTCTTCAGGAGGTAACATCTACTAGATGCTAAAATTTTATTGAAAAACAGTACTGTAGATTACTTTGCTAGTAATGACAGAGCCAAGACTCAAAGTTAGGCTTTTCAATTCTAAAAGAAGTGCTTGGCACATACTAATTTCTTTTTTTCTTTTTGTACTGGTAATTGAACTCACGACCCCAGGCTTGCCAGGCAGATGCGTTGCTACTGAGCTATGTCCCCTGCAGCACATAGTATTTTTCTAAAGGCATAGGAGTGATTCTCTTCTTCTTTTGGTTCTCTATTCTGGTTTTTGTTTGTATGCCATATAAATTATTTAAAAGTTAAATTCATACCAGGCCTGGTGGTGAAGTAGGACTGCCACAAACAGGAGGCCAACCTGGGCTACATAGTGAGTTTAAGGCCTAAACTACACAGTGAGACCCTGTCTCAAAAGAAAACAGTAAACTCAGCATACAGTTACTAGTTGGGATTTATGGTTTTTTTTTCTTTTTTCTTTTTTTTTTTGATCCTTTTGAGACAGGGTCTTGCTATGCAGTTCAGGCTGACCTTGTGCTCACTTTGTAGTCCAGGCTGATCTCAAACTTGCAATAATCCTCCTGCCTCAACCTTCCGAGTGCTGGGGTTACAGGCGTGCGCCACCACATGTGGCTAAGTGATAATGTCACTCTTTTTTGTTGTTGTTTGTTTTTGTTTTGTTTTTTTGGTCCTAGGAATTGAACTCAGGACCTTACACTCTCCAGGCAGGCACTTATGCTGCTGAGCTACATCCCCAGCCTGGGGTTTATGTTTTTCATGTGATAGTTTTATTTGTTTGCTTTAAGACAGGGTCTTGCTGGGCAGACCAAGCTGGCTTCAAAGTTGTGATCCTCCTTCCTCAGCCTCCTCTACTGGGATTACAGGTGTACATTACCACACCTAGCAACATTCTTTCATAAATATTCTTATATGTCAATGTAGTTCATGTGTTAGTTTTGTAAGATATCTTGAAGATTTATATTTGTTTCAATGAACTGAACTTGTTATCTTTCGTATGTCAGGGATAAGAAGCAAATGTTAAAAATCTTGGTGTTTCATTTACTTTGAGATTGACACAAGAAAACTTAAAGCAATAGAAAACATAGATACAGTGGTCATTCTAAAACATCTAGTTAACTCAGTAAACATGTAAGACACCAGTACTATTTTGGTACAGCCCACTTACCATGGTGGGCAGCAGAAGAAGGTGCTCTCTCTCTTTTTACCAAGGTCTAGAAAACTAGACCCAGAATATTCTGGTTTTCTGTGGATTCTGTAAATGTATGATCTGCCCTCTCCTACTTTGCTGATGTCTTTAAGATTTGGTGTATGATCTGGAGAGCATTCTATGCCCCAGATAACTGCCCTTGGTGAACTTGGAATTGTAATTAATGGAAGTGTTGTCTGAAGGATGATGTAAGATACTTTGCTGGTTGTCCTTAGGTTGAAATATCCAAAGCTATTGATTTAGTCTCCTAGCCAAGTTCAGTATGCTGAGCTTAATATTTTGGCCTTTGTGATGCAGCTTTTTTATTTTAAGCAACGAGATAAAATTTAAGCAAGTTACTTTTATCTTTTATTTTTAGATCACCACACTTATTAATCATAAAGATAATACCAAAAAGTCGGATAAAACTCTGCAAGCAATTCAGCGTGTGGGGCAAGCTGTCAACTTGGCAGTTGGAAGATTTGTTAAAGTAGGGGAAGCTATAGCCAATGAAAACTGGGATTTGAAAGAAGAAATAAATATTGCCTGTATTGAAGCTAAGCAAGCAGGTATGTGGATATTGATTTTGAAGTTCGTTTATACCCATTTTATTGCTCTGGAGATGATGCAAAATTACTGCTTTATTTTGAGCAAAAATGAATACTGTGTTTTTGTCTTCTGATAATGGGTGCCAAGGACCATGTGGGTGATGGAGGAAGGCATAGGATGAGGCAGTGCCCCTCAGCCAATCACTGTGACTTCGTTTTTGTTTTTGTTAGAGACAGGTCTCACTATGTAGTGCAGGCCGGCCTTGAACTCACTTAGGTAGCCCAGGCTGGCTTCAAAATCACAGCAATCCTCCTGCCTCAGCCTTCGGAGTGCTGGGATTACAGGTATGTGCTACACACCTGGCTGTGAAGTCAAACTTCATCTTGTTACAGTTGTCCTCAGGTGGTGGCACATCGCATCTTAGAACCTGTAGTGTTTTGAGAACTGCAACTAGTTCAGACTTGTTGAAGTATTTTTATTCATTTATTCTCTCATTAAATGTGTACTGAGTGCTGGCAATATACCAGCCATTGTCCTAGGCTGTATAGGTGCAGCTGTGTCCGGATCAATCGAAAGTCTGCCCTCGTGGGACTTGAATTCTGGTGAGGGAGACAGAACATACAAAGGTGTTACCGCGAGTCAGAACATAAAGCAGGGGAAGGGTGAGAAGAGCAGTGGAGGTGCTGTCTCTCACCCTCAGCCCTGCTGACGTTTTGCTCTGCATAACTCTTTGTTGTCATGGGGCCTCATTTATATTTTAAAACAGCAACTAGCGACTCTCAGACCGACAAGTTGATTTTAGGGAGTGTGAGGGTGGGATCAGAGAAGCCAGTTAGGAGGCTGCTGCCATGGACACTGGTGACCTACGCTGGGTGGTGGCCCTGGAGGTGGTGCAAGGTGGCTGCCTTTGGATGTCTTGTCAAGACGGAGCTGATGGGATGTGTGTGGTGATGAGAGGACGAGGCCCGGAGAGCTGCAAGGTTTGGGATGAATAGCTGGGTAACCGGTGCTGCCGCTTCCTGAGATGAGCGACCCTGACGGAGGAGCAGGTGTTTTTGGAGGACCTTTGGGGGAAGGAAGTGGCTTGATGAGGTGGAGTATGGTGGAGGGGCCAACCAGACCACACACTGTCCTGGGTGTTACCCGAATGGCTTGTGGTACTGTTTTGGAGGTAATGGGAGTCACTGAGGAATTTTGAGCCAGATGAAAGATACTGTTTTGCATTAGAAATCTTTTTATAGTTTGGAGGAGATGGATAAATGAGGGCAGATTGAGAGAGGGTTGAGAGTGAAAGTACAGAGATTAATATGGAAACTTACAGTAAGAGCAGCTAGACCAAGACATGTACTAGACACCCCTCCCCACCTTTGAACCTACTGCCTTATGCACCCTAGGCAAGATGTCTACCACTGAGCAACACCACCAGTCCTTTTTATTTTATTTTTTGGTCTTTTTGAGACAGGGTCTCACTATGAAGTTCAGGCTGGCCTTGAGCTCACTTTGTAGTCCAGGCTGGTCTCGAACTTGCAATAGTTCTCATACCTTGGCCTCCCCAGTGCTGAGATTATAGGCATGTGCCACCACACCTGGCTTATTTTATTTTTGAGATAGCATTTTGCTAAGATGACTAGGCTGGCCACAGATTTGCAATCCCCTGCCTCAGCCTCCTGAGTAGCTGAGATTACAGATGTGTGCCACTGCACCTGGCTGCAGGAAGTACACACAGAATACTCATTTAGGTGGCAGATCTATAGAATGAGGTTGTTGACTAGCAGAAACAGAAGATTCTGGGTTGACTCAGGCTTCTAGCCATTTGCTCGATTAGAGAATAGTTTTCTTGTGGGAAGCAGGAGAGATAGCCTTATTCCAGTCTCCATTTATATTTTTCTATGTTTGAAAAGGATTTGAAATAGCTTACAAGAAAAGACACATTAAGCTGGGCATGGTGGTGCATGCGTGTAATCCCAGCACTTAGGAGGTTGAGACAGGAGGATTACTGCAAGTTCGAGACCAGCCTGGGCTACAAAGTGAGCTCAAGGCCAGCCTGAACTGCATAGCAAGACCTTGTCTCAAATAGACAAAAAAATTAAATAATAAAAAAAGACACATTCAATGAGCCCATTAAAACATGAAATAAAAATAAATACACTGGAAAATTTGGCAAACATGATTATTTTAATTAGGCATGAAATTTATCTCTGTACATCCCGAAAGGCAAGACAAAACTGTGAGAAACACACTGTTACATAATTCCCATTGTTTGCTGAAAGGAAACAAAGCTGCTTGGAAGAGGAGAGAGAGGCGTTTTCCTGGCTCTGAATGATGACGCGGACATTTCTAAACAGACCTGACATAAAGCTGTGGACCGGGCAGCAGAGAGTGGGGATATGTGCTGCATATTGTTGCTCAGAACAGCCCTTGGTCAGAGCCAGAGGAGGGTGTTTTACTTTTTAACTGAAAGGGCAGCCTGAGTCTCCCCTTCCCCAGGGTCCCAGGAGCGTGCTGGTGCTCAGCGCTGGGGCAGAGAGGAGGGCTGGTGTAGCAACATGCACCAGGGCTCCCCAGCTTTCTGTGGGGGCTGTCACCAAGCAGCTGTGTGGGCAGAGTCCTTTAGAAGATGCCAGATGTCAGGGGCTCTGTGCATCCTCTTCTCGGGAGTGGCCTCCGCAGCCCCTCCTGGAGTTACAGGGCACGGCAGGCCCCTCATTCCTTGACACCCTCCCGCTTAAGGCTAAACAGATCTGGGGATGGATGTATTTCTGCCCAGTCAGCCCATCCTCACCATTTCCTCCACTAGACAATGTAGTGTTCATCCGAGGGTTATCATAGAATAGTGATAAGGCAAGTCGAGCCTGAGAGCCAGATGCCCAGAGTTCAGTCCCACCTCGTCCACATGCTAGCAGAGTGACACTGGGCAAGCTGTTTCACTTCAAAACACTGCAGTGTTCTCATCTACAAAGTGGGGCTGTTAATGCTCACAGAGGTATCTTCATATGATACATGTATGCATTTGGCACATACGAAGGATTCAACAATTATTAGTGTCTATAAAATTGTCATTTTTCTTTCCCTGTGTGGTGCTCTTGCTGTGTATTTTTACTTGGCCACAAGACAAAGTTTATATTCTGTATGGAAATGCAATAAATGTTTGTGTATGGGTGGCCTTAGGTTTGTACTTTAAGGAATAATACTGGCGAACTGCGTGTAATAAATTAGAAATGGCCACTCAATCCCTAAGGCAGCTTAGTACTTTCTCAGGGAACTAATTTCTGAACCGTCCATACTCTGAGCTACTTCCTGATGTTAATGAATCATTTGACCTTGTTGGGCAGAGCTGGCCAAGTGTTACCGCCCCATGTGTGTATGAGATCCATGGTTGGGGTCCATTTGGAAAGCAAGAGTCCAACTGGTGCCACGTATGCAGGCTCATATGTAATTTCTGTACTGATGAAGAGCTACAGGAAAAATGAACCATTTCCAGAGTTACAGAGGAAACACTTTTATCCTTTGAGCTGTTGCTAATAGAATACAAACTGATACTTTTCCTCCTTTCCCCATTCTGTGTGAGTGAAGTTTTAGTTTTAGGCACTTCTGTTCTTTGTGTATCTTTCCATAAGAACTTTGTAACACAAAACTTTATATTTCTGTCTAACCAATTAACCAAAATGTATCCACTCAAAGCAACAGGCATTTATTATCTCAGGCAGTTTCTGAGGACCAGTAATGAGGGCACTGGCTGTGTGTGTGTGTGTGTGTATGTGTGTGTGTGTGAGAGAGAGAGTGTGTGTGAGAGAGAGAGAAGAGAGAGAGAGAGAGAGAGAGAGAGAGAGAGAGAGAGAGAGAGAGAGAGAGAGAGAAGGAGGGAGAGAGAGAGTGTGCTAGGCCAGGGTGTCTGTTGTGCCTCAGCTACCCAAAGGCTTCCCTGGACTGCAGGATCTTTTCCCGAGTGCCCCCCATGGCTGTTGGTTCCTCATTGCTCAGGCCTCTGTGTGCCGGGTGGCTTACACCATAGCAGCTACCCTCCCTCAGAGAGAACAAGATGACTCCTTCCAGTTGCATAACCTAATCCCAGAAGCGAGATACTGAGCCCTGCTGTACCAACTCTAGTCCGATGACGGAGGGCACAGGCTGGGGTCTTTGGGAACCGTCTGTGACATTAGGGAGCAATGTTAGTAAAGCCTCAGCTGCTGCCACTATACACATGACATCCAAAACCTTCTCTGCCGCTCCATATGCAGTGGCTGATATTTCATGTGCTCTTGTGTCATCTGAAACTCTATCTGAAACTAAATTCATCATCTTCCTCTGCCCCTCTGATTTTCTTTAAGTGACTTGTGTGAACAACCGTGAAGCCATTTTTTTTTTTTTTTCACTCTTCCTGTCCTTCTTCTCACTGGTCAGGTACTGATTTTAGGTGCCCTTTTCTGAGTATCTTCAAAATCGTCGGCTTTGTGTTCCTGTGGCCACCATGCTCGAAGTCCTTCTTACCTCACATCCACAGCTGAAATAGTAGCTTGGCTTCAAGTCTCCCCTTTCCAGTCTATTTTATGTGCTTCAGCCAGGCTGATTTTAGAAGTACTGACTTAATCCTTTCACACCTGTGGTTTCTCCACTAAGTCTCAAGTACCTTTTACTCTAGGTCCTTAGCCTAACACTGGAGACATTATTGTGTGTTTGTGACAAAACTGACAAGAGGGCTTCCGGGAGAAATCAATCATTCGGTGCACATGTTTATTGAGGATTTAAAAATTACTGAATCTTAGGTAGTACAAGATGATTGAAAGAGCCGGGTCTGGTGGCGCATGCCTATAATCCCAGCACTCTGATGGCTGAGGCAGGAGGATCATTGCAAGTTCGAAACCAGCCTGGGCTACAAAGTGAGCTCAATGCCAGCTTGAACTGCATAGCCAGACCCTGTCTCAAAAAGACCAAAAAAAAAAAAAAAAAAAAATGATTGGAAGTCATAAAAAAATTTTTGTTGACTTTAACAGCAAGGTGTTTTGGAGAATATCATCTTTGAGGAAGCCAAACTTTTATATTGTTTTTTGATAAGTAAGTGCTATTACGGAAGTCAAAATGTTGGATAACAACAGTGTAGAATTTTTCTATGGGGTGGAAGTTCACTTGTTGGAGTGTTCTGCTCCAGGCCCCAGAAGTATGAATTTCAGTGGCAAGCCATGTGAGGGGCAGCCATGGGTTTGAACCTTGGGTGGTGGGGGAGGGCATTTGATTTGTTCCCCTGCCCTGCATCCAGGCTGACCAGCCGAGAGACCTGCCTATTGTTTGTGCCAAACCGTAATTCTTTCCAGCCCCACCTCCTTGACAGTGTCATCCCTTGAGGGCCAAGGTCTTATCCTTCTGGCCCCCTTGGATGTGCCTACAAACTCAAGTTCTTTGAGGTTGTGGTGACCGGAACACCCTTTGCTACCTTCCCTGCCCTCCCTGCAAGCCTGAGGCTGGGCACTTGATATTCTCTGATTTAGCTTCTTCTTTGGGCTTTGTGTCCTGGGACTTTTACTGTTTTGCAGAATAGGAGGCTTTTCCAACAATTTTTCTCCCCCTTTAGTGGAAGGAAACTTTTAGCTTGTCGTGTTTGCCAGATCACTGAAGATCAAAATTCCTGCTTTCTAACTGATTGGAGGCAAAAAGTTTGTCACAGCTCTGCAAAGCAATGCTGTTATTTTGTCATTAGAAAGCTTCATGTGATAATCCCTCCAACTATCAAGGTGAACTTGATCCTTGTTCCTAAAGTAAGACTCCAGACCCAAGTTTTTCCTTTGTGTGTTGTATTCAAGGTCAAAAGTGAGTATAGATTTTTATGTAAGTGTCTGAGTCCCAATTTTAACTTTTTCCCCTTTCTTGTTAGGAGAAACAATTGCAGCACTTACAGATGTAACCAACTTGAATCATCCAGAATCTGATGGCCAGATCACAATTTTTACAGATAAAACAGGAGTCATAAAGGCGGCAAGATTACTTCTTTCCTCAGTGACGAAGGTGCTGTTGCTGGCAGACCGAGTAGTTATCAAACAGATAATAACATCAAGAAATAAGGTACTTGCTTTTCTGCCATTTGTCTTTCCAGGTTTTTCAGAGTGTGTTTTAGGTAAATTACAGTTAATTCAGTAATTCTTCTCCATTATAATTATGTATAATGCTAATTGTCTATAGTCTAAAAATAGTTTCTTCTGTGCCTGTAAATAGTCAGCAATGTGTATATGGGTCTGATCCGCCCACCCCACCTTGTACTGGGGATTGAACCCAAGGAAATCACAGTGAGCTGTACCCTCAGCCTTTTTTTTTTTTATTTCTGAAACGAAGTCTGACTATGTTGTCCAGGCTAGACTTGAACTTGTGATCCTCCTGTCTCAACCTTCCAAAGTGCAGGGATTACAAGTCTGTACCCCTGCATCTGGCTTGGCCTAAGATTTTGAATGCAAATAATGTTTCTCCTGAGAAAATCATCTCTGTATGGAGCAAAAATTTTATTTATTTTTTAAAGAGTAATCAATGCATGCTTTTATTTATTTAATTTGAAAGAGAAGAAACAATAAAAATGATACAGAATTTCAAAACAAGATAAAAGTTATAAGTGTTTACAATTCAGGAAGGAAAGCTGGGCTCCATTGTACTGTATTGGCAGAAACCTAGTTGAGAAAAATGCCAGATTCTTCAGTTTTTTATTTTTTTCCAAATCAGAGAGTTAACAAGTTATAATCTTAGGCAAAATTAGTCTAAAAACTATAATTATCCATAGCTACAAAATTTCTGTATGCAGAGGCCTTACAAGTTCTGAACAATTATAAAACTTCAAAAATGGATTTAAGCTCTTTCAGAACTTGTACAGTCTTCTGTGCTGGTCATGTTCGTTGATCATCCAGGAACCCAGGCGTGTATGATGACTTCTTTCCTGGGATGGGTCCCCTAGGAGGGAGAAGAGCAGTCAACTATGGCAGGGATTATTGTCCCAAGTAGGGTTTGAGACAAAACTAATTGATGAGAGTTGGGTGAATCAAAAAGTATAAATTTAAAGAGATAAAGAAGTGGAGGAGGTGGATGAGGCAGTGAGTGCTCAAGGAACAGAATCCACCATCTCTGAGAAACGGGGGCTCTGCCCGGCTGTGGCCGTCGGCTTATGTGTGTTGCTTGGCTGTGCTTCCTAAGCTGCCAGGGCAGGTTAGCATGGCAAATATCCACCATATCCTCATTAAAAAGAAGGAAACACAGGAAATCTGTGTTTTTACTTCTCGTGTCAAGAAAACACAGCATGATCTGTTGGCTCTACTGCGAATTCATGCTCCCTTCACTCCTGACCGCCTGAAGCTTCTTGGCACTTAATTTATTCCACAGGCAATTCCAGGCTGATCTAAACTGTTTTTCTACTCTGAGGTCACAAACCTCCCTTTCCACTCCACTTTGAGGTGACCTTCTTTTCCCTTTCCTAGGAAGACTGTGGCTCCTCCAGTTCTGGTTCAGCGAATCACACAGCTCAGTGTTGTCTTTTATCCTTACTGCCTTCTTAGCTCTTAAAGAACTGATGAGCGCATTTGTCCATTTTTTTGTTGCTATAGCGAAATACGTTATGCTAGTGTTAGGTATTTTATAAAGAAAAGAGGGTGGGCTGGGTGTAGCCCAGTGGTAGAGCACTTGCCTATTGTGCGTGAGGCCTTGCAGAGGTTTGAGCTGCAGCACCACACAAAGGAGAGAGATACAAGTAGGTTTACTTGGCTCCAGTTTTGGAGGTTGACTTTCCAACCAATGGGAGCACGTGCGCGAGAGGTCACATGGCAAGACAGGAAGCCAGAGATCAGAGAGGGGCCAGGGTTTTCTTTTTATAAGAAGCACTGAGGCTGCATTATCCTCTTCTGAGGGCAGTGCCACCAGTGAACTATCACCTTTCACTGGGCCCTGCCACCTGTCACCTCAACACCCTGGGACCCAGCCTCCAGCACAAGAACCCACAGGGGCACTCTCAAACCAGGCCACACCGTGGCCGGGACCATCTTGTCTGCTCCAGCCTCCACCAGACTATGCTACGTAAATGAATCTTATTTTTGTATATCTAGTATTTTCAAACATTTCTGTTTCTTTTAATTTTCAAGTAAGCCTATCTCCCACTAAAAACAAATATTCCCTAAATGCTTCTAACTTTGAATTGGCTTCTACCCCGCCCCCTTTTCAGTATTGAGAATTAAAACCCAGGCCTCATACATGCTAGGCAAGTGCTCTACCACTGAGCTTCACACCAAGCTCTTTATTTTTTTAAAATAAGGGCTGACTAAGTTGCTGAGGCTGGCCTTGAACTTGCTACCTTCCTGCCTCAGCCTCCCAAGTAGTGGGGGTTACAGGTGTGCACTGCCACACCTGGCTGTGATGCTCCTCCTTGTCTCCTTTTTTGCCTCCTCCAGCTTCCCCTTGAACAGAGGTGGCAAACCGATGGCACATGTGCACAGCCAGTTGTTTGTTATCACTGAAAGCTCGAAAAGGTTTGCCATCACTGTCCTAGGATTTAGAATTTCCTCTTTTTTCTAACTCAGCCTTGGTAGTCTCAGACTCTCATATGTCTCAGCTGAGAGTAAAATTTTCTTCATTTGCAGGTTCTTGTAACTATGGAAAGACTGGAGAAAGTGCATAGCTTTCAAGAGTTTGTCCAGATATTCAGCCAGTTTGGAAATGAAATGGTGGAGTTTGCACATCTAACCGGAGATAGACAAAATGTATGTGTTTACAATATCTTAACATCTTCAGATAAATGTGCGGTACT
Source organism: Dinomys branickii (assembly GCA_004027595.1). Lineage (NCBI taxonomy): Eukaryota > Metazoa > Chordata > Mammalia > Rodentia > Dinomyidae > Dinomys > Dinomys branickii. The sequence goes on along the minus strand of PVLD010002781.1, from coordinate 74,541 downwards.
TTTTAGTTTGAATAAAAATGTGATCTTTGCAATCACTTGAGTTGGTTTCTTTGCTTGTTAAACTTTGGTCTTGAAGGTTTTTCATAAATAAGCCAGGGTACAGTTAATAGATTGATATATATTTTTTGCACACATATAATGGTTGAATATGTCCCCAGTGGAGACAGACATAGTTGCCTGCAAGACCTGACTTGAGTACTTCATCTTTGTGAAATTTTGCATCTGATTCCTCTATGGGGATCAGGCAAGTAAACTCAGTCATCATATGTCTTCTTAACATATTTTGTTGTATATTTCTGTTTTTCTTACCACATTAGATTAATAGTAATGCCCATGCTATTATTTTATTTGCACTGGCTGTATCATGTGTTAGGAACTTAATATATATATATTATCTCATCTAATTCTCAGTACATCCCTCTGAGATCAGGTACTGTAATTACTGTTTTATGTGTAAGGGAACTGAACCTGTGATGGTAAACTTTTCCAAGGTCACTGTTAGCTCAGTTGTATCTGATTCTAAAGCCTATGGTTCTCAAACTACAGCATGATACCAGTTTTTTGTGGGTCTGTTCTGCAATTCAGGCCTTAAGCTGCTACATTTAGGGAAATGGAAAACCATTTCCCTAAATGGTATTCTTTGTTGGGCTATTGATACATGACCCCATCTTGTCAGCAGGTTAAATGTGTATTATTTGACTGTTTTCTGAGATGTTTCTGGGTACAGTCCCTGTATTAGTCAGCCTTACTGTGACAATATAGCTGATGTGAACAAAGGAAGAAAGCTTTCTGTGGTTTGGGTTTGTTTGGCTCACATTTCAGAGGTGTCAGTGCATGGTCTAGCAGCTGTATTCCTTTTAGGTGTGTGTGGAGGCAGAATCGTCATGATGGAAGCGTGTGGCAGTGCAAAACTGCCCACCTCCTGGGAGCCAGGAAGCAGAGAGCATGTGAAAGCCTGAGTGGAAGGAGCTGGGAACCAGATATAGTACACAGGGTCATGGCCCCAGGATCTGTTCTGTTTAACTAGACTCCACTTCCTTTTACCATCACCTCCCAGTAATGCTGTCAAATTATGATCTCATTAGGAGATTAATCCAGTGATGAAGTTAAGCCCTTCATTACCCATCACTCTCCCAAGATGCAATCAGCAACCAACCCTTTCACCAGGGGGCCTTTTTGGGGGAGCATCTTGGGTCTCTTGGTTATAACAATGCTATAGGTGACTCCCGTCATTTTGAACATGAGCGTCTCTGTGCAGATGGTGTTGGGGGAGAGGTGGTGGCTGGAAAGTGGGAGACAGAATAATGACATCTGTCTCTCATGAAGCTGTTTCATTGTGTTTCGCCTTGTCTTCTTCTCCCTTCTCCTCTTTCCCTATAAAAATCATTAGCCTGAATATTTTCATAGTAATAATAACACCTTATCATCCAGCATCTCCTTGAGCACTTGAGCAAGGCTCATGGGTCCCAAAGCCCTCTTTTAAAAGTTGTATTTCCTACCTAATCCTCTTCTGCCTCTGGACATTCTGGCAAACATGCACCAGGATTTTGATTTGCAGTAGTTAAAAATTTGGTGTGCATAATGCCCCCCCCGCCACAAGTGGAGTAAGACTATGACCCGACATTTTAAAAACTTTTGCAGGTTTTGGCTGAAGGAATACCTATGTTAAAATTTAATTAATTGCATGTGGGGGCCCTGCAACTTATGAGCAGCAATTTTGACCTCTTGGTGTTTGAAAAATGTTCACTTTGATGAAATATGCATCCAGGGTTCACATACATTCTTCCTTAGTAGGACAGAATATGCTGACTATCTCTGCTTCCCAGATTCATTCATTCAGTTCACCGAACAGATATTCATCAGCTGCTCACTGTGAATGAGGTACGAGTCTAGGTACCAGGGATACCACAGTGAGTAAAAAGGACAAAAACTCCTGTCCTCCTGGAGCTGACATTTTAGTACAAGTGCAAAGAGATAGTTAATAAAATAATCACTGACTGCTGGTAACTGAAACGTCAGGGATGGAACTGTGAATTAGGGGCAGGGGCTGTGTTTAGATTGAATGACGACAGCTTATAAAAATTTGTCCTGGGTTCTTTTCTTCCCAATAGCATTACTGCATTTTTTGAGTTTTGTGACTGTGGAGAAAACGATTTTTCAAAAAAGTTGGGTGGTTTATAGGCTGTTGGGTGGCTCAATGATTTTTATTTCATTTTTAGGATTTGAAAGATGAAAAGAAAAAGGCAAAAATGGCAGCAGCTCGGGCCGTGCTTGAGAAGTGCACAATGATGCTTCTCACAGCGTCGAAGGTAAGGAGGTTTGTGTCTCACTTTGTCGTACGTTAATAATGAGAAAACTTGATTAAGTGAACCTAACGTACGTATTTTACTTTTTTGAAAAGATTAAAGGGGTAGCTGAGACTGTAGGCCAGAATAGTTCCATCTCAGTTACTCTGTACAAGAATGCTAACCTTCTCCCTAGCTTCATACAGTCAGAACCTGTGACTTGATTGGCTGCTAGAAGATAAATCAGGTGTGTGAGTCAGCCCTACCCTGCACAGGGCTCCTGCAAGCTGTGCCTGTCCATTGAGGACCCTGCTGCCTATGCTCTAGAGAAACTGGGCATGTTGGGATTGGTTCATAATAGGGAGTAGGAGTCAGCCCTTAGTTTATTATGTGACTTAAGATGTCTAATTTCTTTTTTCTATTTTAGCACATTTATCAGTCAAGTGCTTGTATTTCCAGAGCATAATTGGCCAGCAAATTGGTACATTTCCAGAATGCATAATCTGGGCATGGTAGTGCATGCCTGTAATCCCGGCTCTTTGGGAGGCAGAGGCAGGAGGATCATATTTCAAGCTTTACCTGGGCAATTTAATGATTTAGTGAGACCCTGTCTTAAAATAAAAAGTAAAACAAAATGCTACAGGAATGTAGCTAAGCATGAAGGCCTTGGGTTTAATCCCTGTTACTGAAAGAAAAAAAAAACAAACAGTAAATATCTCATTAAGAATTTGTTTAGGATTACCTTTTCTTCTGAGAGTACTTGCTCCATGCTGGGTTCCTTGAATCCATAAAAAAAACACTCCACGGAGCCCTCTTAGAAAGCTCTGCTTATATCGAGGCCCTGGTGATGTTTTCATTTGTATCATCTTTTAAAAAACGAAGATGCCGTTACCGTCACACAGCATCTTGTCTGTTTTCCTCATTCTTTTTCAGTTCTTGTGTGTATCAGCCTGCATTTAAAGACAGTTTTAATCGTGATAAAGAATATTTTTCCCTAGCAGTTTTAGGTGAACTTGTTGCTGAAGTACAAAGATGTAGTTTTGCACTCTGCGTTTTTCACTTAACCTTCTATCGCTTTTTACTCATCCTGCTTCCACTTTAGTGAGGAGAAGCAGCTGGGGGAGCCAGGGACCCAGGAGACTTGGGTAAAGATCCACTTTTATTAGCATGACATGTTCTCTGTAAGATTTCATGTGTTGGGAGGTGGGCCACATAGTAAAGTAAACATTTGCAATTGTTTTGAAGACGTGTCTCAGGCACCCTAACTGTGAATCAGCCCATAAAAACAAAGGAGGAGTGTTTAATCGGATGAAAGTAGCGCTGGACAAGGTCATTGAAATCGTGACTGACTGTAAGCCACACGGAGAGACGGATACTTCATCTGTCAGTATTTTTTGTGCAATTAAAGAATTCAAGGTAAGAATAAAGAATATTTTTGTTTTTGTTCCCATTTTAATTCTAGAGAATATTTTGTTTCTTTCCATTTTAAGGACACATTGTCGTGTACTCATGTACAGAGTCCTTATTATTGTGTAATGATTTAGGATGACACTTCACAAAAGCAAATCTATCGCCTTAAAGCGATGCTGCCCCTTAGAGAGCTAGTGTTCAGTAATATTTGGCTTAGTGTTGTATTTACTAGAGACACTGATCCTTCTTCTCTCTCAATCTCTCTCTCTCTCTCTCTTTTCCTGGGTATTGAACCCAGGGACCTTGCTCTTAGCTATATTCCCAACCTTTTTTGAAGCGTGGTCTTTCTAAGTTGCCCAGGCTGGGCCCAAACTGGCTCAGGCTTCCAGGGTGCTGGGATTCCCAGGCGTGTACCGTCATTCTCAGCTTGATTTTTGCTTGTCACAGCTACTCCATCTCTGCTGAACTATATAAGGTCTAGTTGTAGCCCCTGTTGGGAAGGACATTGCTCTCCATTTCTTAAGCAGCGCCAGGTCGTTCCTGATGACAAACAGCTAAACTTCCTTCTAGAATTTGTCCTCTTCCTTGTGCTGTTGGGCTTGTTGCTTTGAGACTGTAGCGATAGTGCTATAGTAGCATTAATGCTAATTAATGATCTAGAATGATAATATACACCAATGTTTATTAAGCCTGTACTCTGTATCAGCCCGGGCTGAGCGCTTTGAAGGTCTGAGCTCCTATGACCCTCACAAGAACTATTGTCAATCTCCCCACTGAATGGTTGAGGAGACAGAAACAGAGATGATTTGGCTTGTGGGCCAGAGAGTGGCAGAGTTGGGATTTAAAAGGGTCAGTGTGACTCCAGGCAGTCTGCCTTCTTGCCAGAGTCTGAGAGATGGTGAAGGTGCTCTGTGGGTCAGGCCAGTGTCTCAGCTGGAAAGGCCCTAGACAGTCTTGTACGGTAAATCCCCAACTTAGGCATACTCAAGTTGCGAACTCTCACAGGTATACTGTATTAGACTCACTTTGTCGGACAGGAATGAATCTGACTTGTGAACAGTTCTCCTGGAACAGAACTCATTCATAAGTTGGGGACTTACTGTATAATGCTGTCATGTAACAGATGGGGAAACTAAGGCCCTTGGGAGTTATCCAATATGCTAAGGGTCACCACCATTAGTAAACAGGCCTGACATAGGGATGGTGTGTTCTGTCTTGCTGCAGTCTGACTTCTAACTGTGTGAAGGAAAATCAGATGAAAGAAAGTCATAAAATGAATATTTCTTTTTAGGGACCATGCTCCTTTTTTGGGGGGGACCATGACCTTAAATCTTATTTAATCCTTAACTGCCCTTTTAGGTGGATATAATGATACCTTTCTCTTGAGGAGGAATGCTAAGAAGTGGTGAAAACCTTCTTTAGACCTGAAACTAATCTCAAAGTCCATAGCTTTTCAGCTTATATCTCTGGTCTTGTTTCTCTTTTAGTGGTAAGACTTCATATATATTCTTGCTAAGAGGGAAATTAAGAACTTTAATATATGATAGAGGTCTTTTGAGGCACTTTGGTACACACCTGTAATCTAGCTACTCAAGAGGCTGAGACAGAGTCACAAGTTGGAGGCTAGCCTAGGCGACTTAGTGAGACCCTGTCTCAGAATTTAAAAAAATTATAAAGGTTGATGATGTAGTTCAGTGGTAGAGTGCTTGCCTAGCATGCATCAAGGACCTGGGGTATCCCTGGCTCTGCCACAAATACAAAGGGGTCGGGGAGAGGAGGAGGAGGAGGGAAGGAAAGAAGGAATCTGTGGTGGATTGACAACTGATGGTCAATTTGTAACACTAAGCTGAACTGAAACAGCATTGTGCTGGGTGTGGGGGGCCCACCTGAGGGTTGTTGCTGGCAGCATAAGAGGCAGAACTGGAGAGGAAGAAGTCTAGGTGCTGTTAGGGTGCTGTTGGTTCTCCTGAGGAGTTTGTTGTGCTGGCTTTCCTGACATGAACTCAGCTGTTCTTATCACTGGAGGAGCTCAGGACCTTATTGATACTGAGAATGGCTGTGGTTCACTTTAGCGAAGCTCTGGTCCTTACTTTGAGCATCACTTTCCTGGCTTTGGAGGGGAAGATGGTGCACTGTTCAGTGTCCTAGAGAAGCTTGTCACGCTGGATTTCCTGATATGAACTTGGCTGTTTTCATCATTGGAGGAGCTCAGGACCTCATTGCTGTTGAGGAAAGCCATTTTAAGGCGAGCTGTGGTTCCTACTTTGAGTGTCTCTTCTTGGCTCCAGTACAGAGTCCTCAGCCTGCTGGCACAGATCCTTCATTCCACTGGCACAGACTTTCTAGCTTCCACCACTGACCTTTTGGGCCTTCCCAGCACAAATCTGTGAAACAGACTCACATGAGACGTTGTCATAGGCTCCAAGTCTTCAGCTGGACTCATGCAAGATATTGCCATGGGGTCCAGGCTCTCAGCTGCATTTTTTGGGTCTTTAGTGTGTGGACAGATTTCCTGCACTCTTTGTATATGATTCTTTGGGTGACTATTTTCTTTTTCTTTCTTTTTTGGTACCAGAAGTTGGACTCAGGACCTTGCACTTGCCAGGCAGGTGCTATGCCGCTGAGCTACATCCCCAGCCCCACTTTGGATGACTGTTATAAAATAATTGTATAAATTATGTGTCCTGTATTGTATTGTTTTCCTTGCAAACTCTGACTACAGCAGAATCTTATTGCCAAAGTCAGAGGTCATTTTTCTGATCTCATGTTTTTATAAAAGTGAAGGAGAAAGTGTAAGGTCAATAACTAGAGAAGTGGTCAGGACTGGAAGTAGATCCTTTGCCCCTTCCTCTGACTTTCTGTCCAGGGTGAGCAGGAGCTGTGCTCTGCCCACAGCTGCCCGATGCTGCCCACCTTCTGTGCTGAGACCCTTTGGAAGGCAGAGCCAAAGTGAACAGACTCAGGTTCATTGTCACTGGTTTCTTTTTGGCATCTTATTTTCTTCTGATGGATAGTGGAGTCTGTTCAGGGAAACTGGATACATTTGTAGTATTTTATATGGTGAATAAATGGACAAATCTTATGAAAACATGTAAATGAATAACCTTGGAAAAGACCCACAAACTACTAAATTGCTGTATGAAAATATATTTTTGTTCTAAAAGAAAAACATTAACATAAGTGATGAGAAATATATAAATTCCTATTTTAATTGTTTAAATTCTCAAATTCTCAGTTCCTCATTGTCCAGTCTGTACCATACTATTACCATGTCCTTTCTCAGCTTAAAATACTTTGTCTGCCTTAGCTGGGATGATTCCTGGGTACCACCTGGGCCCAGCGGAGAAGGGGGGCATACACACCCCTCCATGACCTCTTGACTTTCCCAAAGTTGAGTATTTCCATGGATAGGTAAAACGGGTTATATATGAGGTTTCGCTTGAAATATTTGTGACACCTCAAGTGCAAAGCAAGTATCAGCCACTCTCAGCAGCACATTCATTGTGACCACTATCATGGACCTCATTCCTTTCTGCCTCTTGGCCCACGCTGTCCCTGTGACATCGTTCCTGGGTCAGAGGTTAAAGTTGAAATAGGGTAGTGTGTCTTCTAAAGCTGAGAGGAAGATTACACAGGTGAACCAGTGCTCATCACACATTCACAGGACTTGGGACACAGGTGGCTGCAGGGAATTGTTTAGGGGTTGGGAGGTGATATACACCATTGAGATAGGTAAATACAAGACCATAGAGGATTGTATGCTATACACTAAATGGTAAGCAGCGATTATAGGGATGTGGCAGTCTCAGAAGGTTCACATTTCAGAAAGAATATACAACCCTTCCCTTTTTGTAGAGGATGTGTCAGTGTAGTAAAGCGCTGTTGGGGGCATAAAACAAAAGGCGGGGAGACAGGTGACTAGCAGAGCTTTTATTGCATTAGTGAAGGAAAAATTGATCCCTTTCCCAGTCACTCACACCCTCCACCCCTTCCGCACTCATCCCTTGAGGCTCAGTATGTGTTCACATTTGGGCTTAGCGCATCTAGGACTCTGCCTGGGCATTTCCTCTGATGCAATTCCTTTCTCTGGAGGTTGGCTTGTTTTTCCTACCCCTTGCTATGTGATGGTGCTCTTTCTTAGTATTCACTGACCTCCTGTCTTTGTATTAACAGTTCTAGGAATGAGGCCTTGCATGACCATTGGTGATTTTTTTTTCTTTTGGTGACATTGCAGATAGAACCCAGAGTCCTTCCCTGAGCTACATCCTCACCTTAGAGACCTTTGAGACAAGGATCTTAGGAAGTTGCCTGAGCTGAACTTGAACTTGTGATCCTTCTACCTCAGACTGGGTAGCTGGGTTTACAGGCATGTGTCAGGGCATTGATAACTCGTGAAAGTGTCCTCCTCCTCTGGGGTTGGCAGAGGATATAGTTATCATTGATGTTTGTATCTCCCCTCAGCCTGGGAGAGAAATTGTTGGTGTTTCTGCTGGCCTGTTCCGTTAGGTGGGAATGCCAACTCACACGGGTCCTTGTCCTTCTTGTTCTCAGATGAATATTGAAGCTCTGCGGGAGAATCCTTATTTTCAGTCCAAAGAGAACTTCTCTGCGACATTGGAAGTCATCTTGGAGCAGACGGAGGACTTCACCGATTCTGCCTACACCAGCCATGAGCACAGAGAACACATCCTGGAGCTGTCCACTCAGGCGAGGGTGGAGCTGCAGCAGTTCCTCTCCGTGTGGATGCGAGCTGTAAGAACTATTCTCAGCAGAGTACTTCCTCTGTGGTAGCATTTGTCTAATGTTTTAAGAGATGTAGAAGCTGACATCATCAGTATGAATTTGGTTAGCATGGGACAAAAATGTCTCATCTCCTTTCTCCCTCCTAGTTGAGCAAACTGTCCTTCCCTTCCAGCACTCACAGGGTGTGACATTTTTAGGCCTGTTGATTCTCCCTGTGGCCATTCTTGATTCTGTGCCATGGTCACCATCTCTAGCTTACCCTTGCACCTCTGGAAGATTGTGCCCCCAAGTACTTCTTCAGATGAAGAAGATAGACCCCTGCCAGAGGTCCCTGGGACCTGAGTTGTCTTAACTGCAGAAGCCATTTAGATATGCACAGTTCTTAGCTCTGCTGATTTGTAGACACAAAACTTTAGCATATTTACTGAGATCTGGGTGCGGTGAAGACTAGACAGATCAGCTGACGGAAAACAGGTCTTTTATCCTTGCAGATTCCTGATCTACACTGGTGGCCCTCTGCTTGTAGGCTTCAGACAGGCTCTGGTGCACTTAAAACATGGGAGACTATTGTGGCAGGACCACAACAGAAGTGGACAACATATGTGTTTCCAGCAAGGAGATTACAAAAGAAAGAGACAGAGGCCTGAGACATGTGTCTGGCGCCATGCGTTTATTCCATAGACCCAGACGGTGTCAAAATAGTATTTCATATGGCTCGCAAGACACAGCAGGGAGGGAACAAGCATGGGTGTCATGAACAGCTTTGGCAGTGAGGGTGAAGAAGGAGGGTGAATGTGGTTGAGATTGTGGAGAAATGAAGCAGAAGTTTGCTTCTTGGTAACTAGATTGATTAATAAATGAAGAGAGGATAGGAATCACAGGTTTTCTGGGTATTTTCTTGCCATCACAGCTGTGCAAATGGCCATCTTAACAGGGGATCTTTTCCTATGGTAGTATAAGAGATTTGAGCACTATTTGTGCTTAGTTTGAATTGCTTGTCTTATATTGAACACTATAAATTGCTTCAATGTTATATCTTAAGTTGAATATTAGCTTTTTTTTTTTTTTGGATGGAATGCTCTGTGTTGAGAATCTGATGCTGTCAGTACTTACGAGTGCAGGTAACAACCTTCCTGTATTTCACAACAGTTCAGAGACTGGTGTTTCACCACATGTACTTTTTATTCCTTTATTTATTTTTTTAAGTTATTACTCTAAAATAAGAAAGATAAAAGCTTTGCCTATACAGTATTGATTTTATAATATAGAAAGAAATGGGAAAGGGTGGGTCAAGGGAAAAATGAAAAACCAAAACTATAAATACCCTAAAAGAAGGTATAGACATGTTGAAAGGGTTTGAAGGAGGATTCATTCTTATTTATGGCGAGAAATCAAGAAGGCTCCATGAAGGTACTATCATTTAACTTTAACTGTGTTTTCAAAAACTCCAGCACCCATGATCTGCCAGGTGCAGTGGGTTCAGTAGTGGTCCCAGCCTTCAGGGGCCGAACATGGTAACACAGGCTTTGAAGCAAACTAAAATGTAATTGCAAACTGGGATGATTACTTAGAGGAAAGACTAGAGTGGCTGATGAAAAGGGCCTAATTTAGATTGGGTGATTTGATAAGGACTATCTCAGAAGGAGATTTTTATGTAAAGTAATAGGTATTTATGTAAGATGAACAGGAAATTATGTAAGTTCAATACTATTTAGCAATAAAAAGGAGCAATTTTAATGGTACAGTAATATGGATAAATTACAAAAGCATTATACTGAATGAAAGCCAGGTGCAAAGATACTTATATAAGATGAATTGGACTTTGCTTAAGAATAAAGGATTGCGTGTTACATGCATGCACCAGTTCCCCAAAATGAACATCAGTATTCTGTATTACAATATGCACTAATGTAAAAAACAGAAAGAGGTTAATTTTAGACATGATGAATTTATTAAAGAAAAGTTGGTTTAAAAATCACCTGTTTATAGTTAGTGTGGAAAAATACAGTCAAATAACTAAGCTTCTATTTTTCACCCTAACCTTCAATATGTAAAATTTTTAGCTATACCTTTATTATAGTAAGGTGGTATTAATATTTATTCTAATTTATGGTTCCAGTGAAATTGTAATAAAGAGATGAGGTAACACTATGCATATACTTCAAACTTTTAGCAAAGCAAGAAGACCAAAAGCATCGCTGAGGAACTGGAGCTCACTATTTTGAAAATCAGCCACAGTCTCAATGAACTTAAGAAGGAGGTAAGTATAGTTGAAAATTTAGCCTTTTATAATTCTTTGCTAGTTTTCATTTTTCATGAAATACAGGACATAAATGTATACTACAGTGTCCCTGTGACTAGAAAATGTTTTAAGGGTTTCTTTTTGTCATTGTTTGAAGCTACCACTTATGAGTGCTGTCATTGTCAAAATTTATGTACATGAATCACTCATAGCTTTATTTATAATGGTCCAAACAACCTAAATTTCTTTCAATAGTGGTGTTCATAAATTAGTTTTATTATAACTCTACTAAATACTACTTAGCAAAAAAGGAACAATTTTAATGTGTACAGTAATATGAATGAATCAGCAAAGCATTTTATTGAATGAAAGGAGCCAGATGCAAAAGTATGTGCATGTGTATATGTGTGTGTGTGTGTGTGTGTGTGTGTGTGTGTGTGTGTATTTCTGCTTAGGAAAATTTCTAGACATGGCAAAATTAACTGTAAATTAATCCCAGTTTGATAAAAATCTGATCAGTGGCTGCCTGGGGTCAGAAACTGGGAGTGTTTACTACCCCCTCTCAGTGGGTAGGGCTGAGAAGGCCTTTTTGTGGGTAATGCAAACCCTCCAAATAGTGATTGTGGTGATGGTTACACAGCTGTTGTGCTTGCAGAACTCATCTAACTGTACCTTTAAACTGGGGGCATTTTGTTGTATTAAGATTATGCATCACTAAAGTTGATTTTTTTAAAGTATCACTTGGGCTGAGAAGATGTCCCAGTTTCCAAATGAAAACTTGGGTCATCCTTTCACTTGTTCTGGGCCACTGGAGTCTTGTGATCACTCTTCATTCACACACTACCTTTGGGCTGTTTCTGCAAGTAGTGTCTGGGGACACAGTGTTGTCATTTGTGTAGACATTGGCTACTCTTGCTATCTGTAACAGCGCAGCGGGTAGTGGCTGTGGAGCCTGTTGTGCCGTGCAAAGCTGAAAGTATTTGTTGCCAGGTTTTTTACAACTCTGCTTTCAGTTGTGAGTCATAATCTCAATCCAAAAATAAGAATGTTCACTCTAGTGTATTCATCAGTATGTTAGTCTCTGTTCAGTTGTAGGCTTTTGTATTAGTCACCTTCCCATGGCAGGGACCAAACACCTGCAGCATAGAGGAGGCGAGGTGTATGTTGGCTCACCATTTTAAAGGCTCGGTCTATGGATAGCTGGTTATAAGGCAGAGACAGCATAGCATGGTGGAAGAAAAGCTGCTCAACCATGGCAGCCAGGAAGCAGAAGGAGAAAGGAGCTGTCCTTCCAGGTCACACCAACAGAGAGCCACGCCCTCCAATAGGCCACACCTCCTAACCGCAGTGCATTCAGCTAGGAACCCCTCAGTGGGTTAATCCACTGATGAACATAGCACCCCACAAGCCAGTCGCTTTCCTGAAGCCCCATATCGAATGTGCGAGTCTCGAGGGACTTGGCAGATCTAAACCACCATGGACTTCACCGTCACCCCTACTTTCTCCTGCTCCTACAGCTTTTCAGGTGGAGAAGTGGTCTCTCCTCTCTTTTTCATTACTGTTGTTCTCCATGATGTTGCTGCTGTTACTGACTTTCGCTAGGCTGTGCAAAGGGAGAGAAGAGAAGGCTGGGAGTGGAAGATTCTTGGAGACAGTTTCCCTTACATGACAACTTTGGGCTCTGTAGACATTTAAAGCTCTTTCTCCTTCATGGCTGTGCCAGGATGTTTCTCAGAGGTTCTCCTTCTGTCACCCTCCCATGTCACTATGCGCTCCACTTTGAGGGCTGCCTGGAGCAGTCACAGTAATCACCCATCAGCTCTCCAGGCAGATCCTCCTCACAAAAACCTCTTCCCTTCCCTATCTCTACTTTCATGTCTTTGAAGCAGATTAAAGGCTCAGGAGAATGAAATAGGTTTTGGATGTTTCTTTCATAAATTACGTACAGTGATCTCCTTCATGTCATTTGTGGTACTGACACCTCTGTTGAAACCTCTATTTAAACATCCTGACAAACATAAAAGGACATAGTTTTCTGTCCTTTGTACTGTACAGTATAAAATCATTCTGAGATAGACTTCATTTTCCTAGCTCTTCAATGGGTATAACCACATCACCCTTGGAGAATTCTCATGGGGACAGAGGGGGATGACGTATGAGGAGGCACTCTCAGGACATTGCACAGAGCAGGAGCTTCCTGTTTGTACTCTTCTTCCCTTAGAGTAGGTGGTGAGACTGTCCTTAGAACCATTTATAAGAGTTATATGACCCTGGCAAACCATGCTGCCTCTATGGACCTGTCTCATAGTCTTCAACATAAAGGGTTAGCACGGGTGTTCCCTGGGCCCTTCTGCTTAAACATAATCTTTTTAAGTTCTTACATGGCATTTAATTCTCAAAGGAAAAGGAATTTTCATGTTTTTGTTTTAGCTATAATTATTTTCATTTAATTGCATGAATGCAGGCAATCCTCTTGTTAATTTAGTAAAAGTCCTGTAATTTGAATCAACATTGGATTACTTCCAGAAAAAAGAAATTTCTTCATTCAAATAGGCTTAGCTCAAAGTCATATTTTCCTTACAACAATATTTTCAGATCTCTTGCTGGAAAAATCCAAACTCACCTGTCACATCATAAAGGGAGGTGGACAAGAAGAAAAGATTTCAGAGTTAATAATATCCAAAATTATCCAGTGAGAGTAAGCTGTGCTTCCATTATATGCCACCAAGGGAAATAAAGCCTTTAGGTTTTTGTTATCTTTTATCTTTGTTTCTGCTGGGAAATAGGGTTTTTTTTCCCTCTTCTTCTTTCTTTTCTTTTTGATACAGGGTTTCTCTGTGTAATTCAGGTGACCCTTGAACTCACTAGGTAGCCCATCTTGGACTCAAACTTGTGATAATTCTCCTGCTTTAGCCTCCTGAGTGCTGGGTGACAGGCGTGTGTCATTATGTCCAGTGTAGTTTGTTTTGTGTAGCAGACTATCATAAACTGTAACCCCGAGGGCAGGGGTTGGGTCTGTCTTGTCACGAAAGCTTGTCCAGCCTCCAGTACAGCATCTGCTGTGTTGATATTTAATAACATTTTATTGAATACCTAGTTGAATGAATTTCACATTGGTACTTCAAAAGTATGATAAGAAACTCACGAATGATTGTGAACTGCTTAATCCCTTTTAATGCTCTGAATACCACATTCTTAATACAGTTACAACTTTTCAACTCCTCTCCAGCCCTGAATGGTATCATGGATTGAAGCCAGGGCCTTTTCATGCTAAGCAAGTGTTCCACCCCTGAGCTACGTATCTAACTCTCCTCCTCCCCTTCATTTTGAGACAGATCTTGCCAAATTGCTCAGGCTGGCCTTAAACTTGCAGTCCTCCTACCTCACGCTACTTGGAAGCTGGGAGTATAGGCGTGTGCCACCGCACCTGGCTCCTCACTAACTTTAAGAGTAGCAGAGGCTCTGGGTGTCATGATGTACGTCTGTAATCTCAGCTACCTGGGAGATTGGAGTGGGAGGATTGCAAATTGAAGGTCAGCCTAGGCAGCATAGTGAGACCTTGTCCAAAACAAAACAAAAAGTAGCAGAAGCCTTTGTCACTGAGAAGCTAGGTGAAAAGAGCTAGTTGATAATAGGATGCACAAGGTCCCGGGCTTCTCAGCCTCTGGATGTCCAAGTCATCTTCCTGAACAGCAAAAGTGCTAATTTCAGGGATGCAGAGGCTAGATGCCACCCCTGTCCTCAGGAGGACATAGACTCTCCCAAATGCTACCCAGATTCTGCCGTTACTGAGGGGAACTTTCACTTGGTGGGTCAAGGGGCACCACTTTTGAGGTTTGTATTCCTTAGTTCTTATCAAGTACCTATCAGGCATTGGGCATAAAACCTGGTTTGTTTTCTTTTCCTTCATCACCCTTCACCCCCCATACCTGCAGCTTCATAGTACAGCGATGCAGCTGGCAGCAGAGCTCTTAAAATACCATGCGGATCATGTGGTTCTAAAAGCGTTAAAACTCACTGGAGTAGAAGGAAATTTAGAAGCTTTGGCTGAATATGCCTGTAAACTCTCTGAACAGAAAGAACAGCTTGTGGAGGTGAGTAATAGGTTGTGTGTTGAAGAAAATGTAGTTTGCAATTCAGTAACTAAACTGTTGAGAGAATATTCACATGAGTACAGCTTTGGTTAATTTCTCTGAGTGTTTTCTCTCTCTCCTTTGGAACCTTGAAGGTATAATGTGTGTCTGCTCTGTTCTTAACAGGCTGGCAGCTAAACCAAGCAACAAAAAGCACTAGAACCCACAGGTGCACTTCTTAGTCCTCTTTCCTCATCCTCTCGGGGATTAGACCTTGTAGGAGGACAGTAGAGGGCCATTGTGAGCCCATTTCTGACTGAGTCTGTGAGGGTGTCAGCAGGAAAGAGATGACCCACTCACTTCAAGATCATTTGGAGAGGGTTTCCTAAGGGAGCCATTTGGCATCTTGTAGACGGACTGTTGGGAAATCATAGCAGGACTGCAGTGATCGGGGCGAGTGATGGCAGGGCCAGTACCGCCCTGGCCTAGATTAACGGGGTGGAACCTGGAAAGTTCTCTGAGAAGCCCCTAAGAGTGGTGGTGTTTGGACCAGGAGGCCCTGCAGGGAAGGGCCACGGGAGTAACAGCCCTTTCCCTCCTGCCTCGGCTTGTCTGTTACTGAACTTCCCACTGGCTAGACACAGCTGTGGACAACCTCAGTCTCCCAGGGCAAAAAGCAGATCTGAGAAGGAAGGAGAGAGGATGAAGAGGGACAAAGGGACAAAGAGGGGACATCTGGTACAGGCTTCCTTCTCTGCTCCAGTCTCTGTTGTGTGTTACTGGTACCTCACCTGCTACTTTTGTTACAATTCCAAATGGGCCCATCAGTTGATGCAGTAAGCAAGCCTTCTGCCTAAGGAAAATGTCAGAACAAATCTGAACCCTGTGAACTCTGTGTATGAGGTATGTCCTGGCCAACACGGATATCAGTGCACAGATAGGCACCGCCTCGCTGCCTTCACATTAACATACCCTGCTCAGCAAACCTCAAAGACTCATGGTTAAAAGGAAGCTTAGATGAACGGGGTCCGCATCTTCTCCTTCACTAGTTGACACAGTGGCCTAGAACTCTCTAAGAAACATTCTTAAAGTGACCGTAGATTTATTTCTGTAATTTAATACATATGATGCTGTTATGTTTACAGACCAAATATTTTGACTATAGGAAATGGGCTAATTTTAGAAATCCTGAAGCAAATAATTTTTAACAGTCAAAATTTTTAAATTTTTCTGTTTTAAGCTTCAAGATGAGGGCTGGGGATATAGCTCAGTGGAATAAGCGCCTGCCTAGCAAGCGCAGGGTCCTGAGTTCGATCCCCAGTACCGCAAAAAAAAAAAAAAAAAAAAAAAAAAAAGTTCTAAGCTTCAAGATGTTCAGAGGTTTGTGCATTTACTGTAATCACTATTTTATAAAATGTGTGTACATTTGAAAATGATGACGAGAATCTACAGAAATGAATACTCTGGTAGTTCAGTAGATTGAGTTATTTTATATGACCTTTCTGTAATATTACTTTGTCTTTGTGATGTTCAAAACCCTTTTAAAATTAATATTCCATTTAATACTGTCCCTGTCCAATGTTACATCCAAGGAAAAATAAAGGATAGATCTTCCTTTCTATTTTTAGAGTCTACACTCTAAAAGGCAGTTTTCCAGGCATCCTTATTTCATTTATTATGGTCAACCAAAGGACTTGCTCTTGAGTGGCAATAGTGGGTACTAATTTCCTCTAGGCCAGGGGTATAGCTCAGCAGCACAGCACCTGCCTGGCAAGTGCAAGGTCCTCAGTTCAATTCTCGGTACCAAAAAAAAATTTCCTCTAATGCAGACTTTCTACTCATGACATCAGTCTGCCTGATTCACTGCTCTCTCTAAGAAGAAAAAAGGTGGGCTTACCTGACCATGATGGGAAGTGCTACTTGTAGATGCAAAGAATGTGTAGCTGTGGAACTGACAGTTCAGCGGAGCTAAATTTTTTGTACAGAAGATGTATGAACACTACTAGATTCTTTCATAATCCCCAGAACACTCTGCCATGATCTGATAGGAAGCAGAAACGGTATGCTGTATCTTTATTAGTTCCTGCTTTGACCCTAGAGAATCTGTTGATGATCAATATAGTGATAATCTCAGTAATGTCCAAATTTAGGGTAATAGGTTTTAATAAATTTTATTTGTGAAAGTTAGTGTTCTTTATAATTATGAAGTGATAACCATAGATGAGAGTGTGAAAGTTGAACTGTAGACATATTTTCTTGTAGACCTGTCGATTGCTGAGACATGTATCTGGGACAGAGCCTCTTGAGATAACTTGTCTACACGCAGAAGAGACATTTCAGGTGACTGGCCAGCAGGTATGATAACAGCGGATTGTTCCTTCTCTCTATTATGTCTTACCTGAGCATCAAAACAAGTTGTGTAAATGGAAGGTATAAATGATTCTGTAGAACTAGATGTCAAATCTACCGAAAGAAAGATAAGGAAATTTCTATGGGTAATGTGTTTTAATAAGACTGATATTGCATTGGATTAGCTAGTCATCTTGACAGATAACAGATTGGCTCATTTAAATGAAATCCTAAGGCGGGATGTGATGGCACATACCTGTAATCCCAGCACTCAGGAGGCCGAGGCAGGAGGACCATTGCAAGTTCTTGGCCAGCTTAGGGTACAAAGTGAGTTTAAGGCCAGCCTAAACTGCATTGTGAAACCTTGTCCTAAAAAGAAAAAAGAAAGAAATCCTAGTTTAGTACATATTTTTAATGTTTACAATGTACATTGTTATAACATGTTTGGAAACTAAGCCCTCCTTACATGGTAAGCTATAAAAATACTTGCTCATTTCAACTTAACAATTCCTAAGGACATAGGAGATTTAAAAACAAAACAATGTTTTCTACACCATCATTTATAATAAGATTCAATTAGAAGTAAAATAATGATCTTAAATTAGGTAAATAATACATTTGATGATAATATAGTAATTATGATAACTAGAGATAGCAGCATCCAAAAAATGCTTTGTTAAAATGTAAGAGAAATAGCAGTATGCAATTTGTGCACATACTATAATTGCTATTTTATAAAATGTGCGTACATTGGAAAATGTCTACATGAGAATCTGCAGAAATGAAAATTCTGCTAGTTCAGTTGATTGAGTTAATTTCTATGAATTTTCTATAATATCACTTTGTCTATAATTTTCAAAATCCTTTTAGAGTTGATATTCCATTTACTACTGTCTCTGTCCAACATTATATCCAAGGGAAAAAAAAAAGGACAGCTCTTCCTTTCTTTTTTGGAGTCTTAAGCTCTAAAAAGCAGTTTTCCAGGCATCCTTATTTCATTTATTATGGTGAATCAGAGGACTTGCTCTTGAGTTGTAGTAGTGGGCGACAGATGCTGAGCCCTGGGTTTCTGAGATGGTGACAGTGATGTAGGCACAGTGGTGTTATGTGCCCTCCAGCGTGTGCCCTCCAGCGTGTGCCCTGCAACGGGAGGAATATCCATGTGCTTCCCTGTAAAGAACTGTGTGAGGCCTACTCTGGAGGCAGGAGCTCCGTGAGTCAGCTTCCAAAGTGACCATCTGCTGAGCACTGCTGCAAACGGAAGAGCCCGGTTTACTGGGAGACAGCCGGCATTCAGTATTTGCCCGCTTACATGGGCGTCTCCTTAAAGCTTTGGTACCAGTGTATTTTAGTAGAACCAGAGGGTTTGATGCTTTTGCCCTACGCAGTAGGCTCTTGCGCCTATGCCCAGGCCCTGATTTCCATCTTTCGGCTTGGGGTTGACTGCTTCCATTGCAGTGGCCGGTTAGGAAGGAATGGCCATATTTCTTCCCTGGGATGATGGTGCAGCCTGTCAGTAACTTCTATTTCTTGAGAAGGCTTTTTGGTTCCCATGGCCTGTTTCCTGGTCTTGGCCACCTGTCTCTGATTTAAGGAAGTAGAACATGCCTCTGGAATCATTTATATTTATTTCTAAGTATCTCTGCCTTAGCAATGTCATTTTTGTGTTTTGTTTAAGATGTTAGATCACATTCAGGGCACAACTGAACAGCTTGTGTACTGTACAAAGACCCCTAGTTGAGAGGACAGCAGTGCCCTTAGTTCCCTGGCAAGCCCTGTACCAGCTTCCTCTAGAAGAGGACCCTTGGCCCTCTCACCAAGGTGCCATCTGCTTGGCAAACCCAAGGAGACTGTGCCCACCCCACTCCCACAGGCACCTGGTTTTGATTCTTTCAAGGTGCCGACCTTATCAGCTAGCCTGGCTTTGACCCTATCAGTCTTCTGCAAGCTCTCCAATGACTTCCTTTCCTCTCAGGAGAAAACCCAGTTCTTGCCATGACTGCTTCTCCATTGCATGGCCACAGGCTGCCTTCTTGTTCATTTCAGTTTGGTAACTCTGGTCCCCTTGCTGTTCTACCAGCACAGCAAACTTACTGGAAACCACATTCAAGTGATTTTCCCTGTATTCCCCTGTGACTCCCTCACCTTTTCAGTGATTAACTTAAAATATTGCTGCAAGCACCTCATGTCCCTCCATTCTCCTTACCCTTTTTATGCATATGATTTATTCCTCTAAAAATCTTGTAAGTTATATCTTTTCAATTGTCTGTTTCTTCTCATCATAATGTGAGCCCAGTGAAGACAGTGGCATTTATCTCTCATTCACAGGTGTTCTCCCAGCACCTAGAAGATGGGCACAGTGCCTGTCACCCAGTAGGTAAATAAATAGTCATGTTAATGATTTACATATTCATGTTTATCAGTGTGCAAATAATCCTATAAAATTCCATGGAACGGCAACATAACTTGTTAGTCATGTTGATGTACCTTTATCACATTATCATGTTAATTTCCCTATAACAATTTACCATTTTAAGGTCAGGTGTAGCGGTGTACACCTGTAATCCCAGCACTTGGGAGACTGAGGCAGGAGGATCATTGTGAGTTCAACACCAGCCTGGGCTACACAGTGAGCTCAAGGCCAGCCGGAACTGCATAGTGAGACCCTGTCTCAAAAAGACAAAAAAAAAACCCAAACCATTTTCTATAAATTACATTATTTACAAAAACAACAGACTTGTCCCATGGATGTATCACCACATTGTTCAAGATAGGGTTTCTGTGTCAAAACTACTTCATAGTTTTCATGGTTGTCTTTTTTTTTTTTTTTCCATTTTTTCTTTTTTTCTTGCTCTGGGGATCACACCCGGGGGCATGCTACCACATAGCTATATCCTCAGCTTCCTTGAAATCTTTTATTTTGAGATAAGGTCTCTAAATTATCCAGGCAGGGCGTGAATTCTTGATCCTCCTGCTTCATTCTCCTGAGTAGCAGCGATTATAGGCTTATGCCACCCTATTGGGCTATTGTTTTTGAGTCAAACTGTACAGACTTAAACTTGATCTCCAGTGTAAGATTTTAAAACTTAGGCCTCTATGTGTTTGTTGTGTTTCCTTAGATAATTTCTGCTGCTGAAACGCTGACATTGCATCCATCTAGTAAAATTGCTAAAGAAAACTTGGATGTATTTTGTGAAGCTTGGGAATCTCAAATTAGTGACATGTCTACCCTGCTGAGAGAAATCAGCGACATGTTTGAAGGAAGACGAGGTAAGAAACTGTCCACATAGTGCCGATGTGTTATCTTATTTTTCCTTTATAAATTATTAACTCTATTAGTAACTCTGTCAGTTTTTTACAGTTAATCCTTGGCTGCAAAATTAATTATCTTGTTATAGCCTACCTGAATGTTTAGAATAACATATTTTTCATAGGAAAATGATAACATACTTTGTTTTTCTTTATTATAGTATCTAAGCAGTAAGATTTATTGTACTCTAGTGTAAGTAGGTTTCTTGAATTAACATTCTAGTTTTTCTATTGAAATTAAATTATTTTTTATTCTCCCTAAATTGTTGTTTAATTTTAGTACAAAGCTCTTCTATAATATAGACATTCTCTGATTTAGTTCTACTATTTTGTAATGAAATGAATGTAGTTATTTGATTTTTGAATTGCTTTCCTTCTACTTGGACGAAATCTGTTTCCTTGATGACTACATAAACTTGGAATGTTGCCTGTGGTGGGTAAGTTCCTTGCTATTTCTACAACATGTAGAATAGCACACTGTACAATGTATCAGAAGACATTGTTTTTACTCTTTATTTTTATATCCACTGGGAGTTTTATTTTTTCCCATTGTACTGTATGTCCTTTTATTTGTTTTTTAAAAATATTTTTTCCCTTCAAATGGTTTCTGTTAGTGTCAAAGCATGATCTTTAAAAAATATTATTAAAGTCATACAATCAAATTACATATTTAATTTTACAGAATGAGAATATTTATCTTTTATTTTTGGTGTCTGGAGTCTAACTCAGGACCTGTACTTGCCTGGCAGGTACTTGTGCCACTGAGCTATATCCCCACCCCTAAAAAAATATCCACTTATGATAAGTATCAATTTGCTTACAAGTCAGGGAACAATAGACTTTGTAGGTGTAATGTCATTTGTAAGTAAAACAAATGTTTACTGTGGTTCCACTTTTAAAGAACTCTCTGATGGTTAGTGTGAATGGCATACCATGTTGAAGCTTTGAAGTGTCCTTAGTCACAGGGATTTTTATATGAAGCAAGTTCTCACATAGTGAAAGGTGATATAACTGCTCCACATGTAAGGAAAAATGGTGGCGTCACTGTAGGGATTGTTAGGAAGCGAAGTGAGGTGAGAGGGTGTCTGGTCCAGGGAAGCCAAAGTGCCTGGCGGGCCCAGTCCCTGTCTGACTAGTGTCAGAGGGGCCCTCCTTGCCCTGGGTGTGAGTATGAGTATCCTTCGCACAGTAGGAAAGGCCTCAGTCTGCGCGGACTCAGAGGCTCCTGCCAGCTGTGAAAGCCTTGTGTGAGCACAAACTGAAGTTGGTGTAATTTTGAGTTCGGGATGAGAAGTTTTCCCTCAATGTGTCCTCTTCCTGCTGGCCTTGCATTACAGCCCTGGGGAACACTCTTTTCCCTTCTTGCTTCCGGTGACCCAGTGACACTGGCCCATGAAAGTGCCAGTGACTGGCTGGCTATTTTTCTGGGAAGTGATGGGTTCCATGCACTTGTCAGTACATTGCAAGTGCACTGTGTGCAGTTGACATTTCTTCATTTTTTTTCTTTTTTAGTACTGGGAATCTAACTCAGGACCTTGTGCTTGCTAGGCAGGCACTTGTTCCACCGAGCTATATCCCCAGCCCTCCAAGTGTGCTGTGGAAAGCGTTACTAGCAGCTGCAGGCTGAAAAGGACATGGTTACAAGTCCAGCCAGCCAACTCTCCTCTATAGGGGACCGTTGGGCTTGAGACAGGTTCCTGTCATACTGCTGTGCTGGGTGTTCATCTTTTCCTGCAGAAACAGGGTGCGACGGAATGGTCAGCACCTGTCCTGTCCTGGGCTAGTGAGTTTGCCACTGCGAACCTGGAATAGACCCGGCCTCCTCTCCTTGTCCCAGTCCCTTGACCAGGGCCTCCGGTGTCTTCCTCTTTGTATTTGGGATCCTCCCTCTTTCTCAGCCAGGCTGTTCTCCCAGTTTTTTGGTCTATTTTTCCCTTTTATTACTATTAAAAAGGATTTATAATACATTTTTTCCCATCAAGAAAGCCACCCTTTAAATTACTCCCTCCCTTAATCCTAGGTCCTGTTTTGAGCAGCAATTAACATAGCAAATGGAGACTAATTAGCTTGAGAAAGAAGCAAACCCAAGTTCCATTTCCCATCAAGGTGTTGCTTCCTTATGCAGGGATTGGAGTGAGGATCTCATGCTGAAAGACAGAGCTGGGTAGAATTTGAAAACCAGCTTCTGAACCAAGACTGCCTGGGTCCCCATCCTGTCCTGGTCACTCTCTAATTTAACATCTGTCTTCGAGTTTTATGCCTGTACTTCAGGGACAATAGTGTCCACACACACACACTAGGGATTAAACCCAAGGCCTTCACGCTGAGTTAGATCTCCAGACCTATTTGTGAGACAGACTCTTGCTACTTGAGTTGCTCAGGCTGGGCTCAAACTTGTGATCCTCTTGACTCAGCCTGCTAGATTGATTAGAGATGTGCTGCTTTACTCCTGGCTATAGAAAATCTCTTGACCTGCATCCAGTGGAAAAGAGCCTAACCTTGTTTGTCTGTACAAAAGAAGCTCAGATTTTTTCCAGGGGGGAACTGATGCCCTCTGAAAGATTTCTCTCATTGGACATTGACTGCAACATTAGTTCACTCCTTGCTTTTTTCTGAGTTGTCTTTCTTCTCCCAAGATTAGCCTCTATAAAAAAAGCAGGAAGAGGTTCATTGAAAAATAAAAAACACAAGCTTCTAGTGTTTGCATGGGTTAAGATTATAAAAATGACTATTCAGAAGTCTACTAGTATAATAATATAGTCATACAAATAATAATAGATGCCATGTATGAGAACTTACTATGTACAGGGCCCTTTGGTAAGTGCTAGATGTGTATTGTCTTATTTAGTCCTCTCATTGACCTTGCAACATAGGTTATATTTCCAAATGTATGTGAGGTTTGAAAACGTTTATGCCAGTGGCTGCCAGTGAGTAAGCCAGAGACAGCAGGGAGAATTACTGACTCAGTGATGCCAACCATGAAATTTATCAACCACTCACTCTCCTAACCCAGCCCTAAATATTCTGATGTGAGTGCACCAATTCTGTAAAAATTGCTCATAACCACAGCTCCCAGTTTTGAGTTTTGCTCTTTTCTCCTCCAAATCTATTCTAGAAATGACTGGAAGATCCCAATTCTAAGCATTTCAAAAGGTGTCAAGCCAGGAATAAGCACTTGAGAGCCAGGAGACTTCTTCTATTATCTGAGAATGGACCTGGCTAAATTATACAGGAGATAATTGAGTATCATAAGCTGTTAGTAACTGGGGCCTGGGCATGTTAGCTGGCCCTTTGAATTTCAGTTTTGTTTTTTTTGTACAGGGAATCAAACTCATGACCTTGCTCTTGCCAGGCAGGCGCTGTGCCGCTGAGCTATATCCCCGGCTAAATTTCAGGTTTTTATGAAATCATTTGTCATGGTGCTTACAGTATAATAAATGATAACATGTTTTGTTTTTGTTCTTGCCATTATGTGACCTCGAACCAAGTCCTTTAACTTCAGCCCCTTAATTCCCACCTGTAAAACAAGAGAGTTAGACTAGATCAAAGTAGGCAAATATACATGGTGTTGCAGTTCCTAATTCTTGCTCCATGACAGAAGTTGTTGATTGATCTTGATCTTTTTCTTTTCCACTGAGCTCACACATGGACATCTACTCTTCCTCAGCATAGCGCTCTGCCATCCCCTGTAGACAGACCAGAACTGAAACTACATGGTTTTTGGACAGTATGGTCACTGTGGTTTCCTGTGCTTGTAAACTGGATGGCAAAAGTACTTGAAAGAGGACCATGGGATTAAAACTGCAAAGTGATAAAGGCTACCGGGTAGATGGTAATGGTAGCGAGCCAGATTATATAAAGGCTCTCTTTTCATTGTATTATATTCTAGTTTGTATAACTCTGTTGTGTCTTAGAGATAGTATAGACCCAAATGGCTGGTTTTCTCCCACCCTCTCTTTTTGGAGAGTAAACGTGGAGGGTTCAGGGTCCTGAGCAGTACAGAGGGTCACTAAGTTACCTAATATAAGATTACTTAAGTTCTTAACCTAGACATCGCAGCCTAGCATTAAAAACGCATCTGTCATCCAGTGTAACCTGACTGTCCATGATCTGGAAACCAGAAATACTATAAATGTGGCAGGGACGCAGTGGGCTTTGCCATCTGCTTCCTTTGCTTAATTATTTATGTCTCATGCCCTGTGTCAGATCATAGCCCAGGCAACTTGTTGTTTGCTTGCTTTCACTTCCCTTCTGGTTTACTGGGGTCGTCCTCTTCCCTGACTGAGAATACAGTACAAGGGAGTTGTAAATGATTTGGTTTGGTATGTGCAGAAAAGGAAGAAGCACTGATGCTGGTACTAATTTTTTAAAATTCTCTGGCTTCAACAGAGGCAGATTTCACCCCCCCCCCAAAAAAAAAAGGTCAATGTGTGAAGTCAATTTTAAATGGAGGTCAGTGTCACTGAGACATTTAGCTTCCCTCCCTTTATGTTGGGAGAGACTGGCCATCAGAGATGTGGGTATTCAGTCTTCATGTTTATCACCAAATCAGGAGTTTATTTCTCAACCACAAATAATTAATAAAGTATTAAAATAATGCACTCACTTTCCCATGTAATATTTTAAAAGTCAAATGTGAATATAGGAAAAGTTTTTAAGTTATATATGTTATTTATAGGAGAGAAGTATGGCTACCTTTCACTGCCAAAGCCAATGGTAAGTAGAATTATGTACATTTCACAGTGTTTGCCTATGTGTGTGGGAATTCAGAATTTAAATTATGCTTTCTTTGGATGGGGGTTGATTGATTTTGAGGCAGGGTCTTATGTTGAACTCACTGTGTAGCCCAGGCCGGCCTCGAATGTGCATTTGTCCTGTCTTAGCTTCCCAAGTGCTGGGATTATACCATGGCCAACAGATCATGCTCTTATTTCCTGTTGTTCCTGCCCATCCTTCACTACAGAATGAAGTTAGGATCATAACACATTCACAATGAGGCCGTAATTTGTATGTCTCTCAGCCAAGTGGCTTGAATCACAGGTAATGATCACTGACATGGCTGTCTCATTGGGTGGCTTTTTATTAATTTTATTAATAAAAGTGACTAGAGGCATTTGTATTAGCAGTGGTACAAGCCACCCAAGGGGACAGTCAGGCTTACACCACTGGTAGCTCAGGCTGGTGGGAACATGTTAAATGTTGGTTGGGCAGCCTTTATCTCTAGGTCTACATAGCAGACTACGAAAGGCCTAGCCTCTGAATGTTTGTGTCAGGGTTGGGGATTTTAGGGAACAGGTAACAGAATTTGTGGTTA
The DNA here is from genome assembly GCA_004027595.1 of Dinomys branickii. Taxonomy (NCBI): domain Eukaryota; kingdom Metazoa; phylum Chordata; class Mammalia; order Rodentia; family Dinomyidae; genus Dinomys; species Dinomys branickii. Next base: position 48,816 of record PVLD010002781.1, on the reverse strand, counting down.
ATACAGCAGAGCAATAATCCTTTTTGTTCTCTGTGTCTTGAGTCTAATTTGCAATGACAAAATTATTTGCTATAAAATAAGAAGTTTCATAGACTTTCTCCCACAGGAAAACATGCCATGTATATGGGGAGGAGATATAGAGGATAGATCAGGTAGACAGTGATTCTACGAGTCTTTGAAATTCCTGTCTTCCGGCTGATAACCTTTTAACATCAGTCATGTTGCACAGGTGACATTTTGATGACTTGAGCAATTCATTTGAAGTAGTCATTCTAAAGAAAATTTAATTTTTAATTTAATTTTAATGAAATGCAGGCTATGTAAAACAGAAATGGCCAGGCATGGTAGTACATGCCTGTGATCCCAAGCACTCCAGAGGCTGAGGCAGGAAGAGCACCATGAGGTTTAGGCCTAGGCTACATAGTGAGTTCAAGGTCACCTGAACTATAGAATGAGACCGTGTCTCAAACAAACAAACAAACAAACAAACACCCATAAATGATAATAAAAAGAATCAGTTATCATGAATCTAAAACCATCAAGTGTCCTAATATCTAATTTCAGAAGTAGAGGAAACACTGGACCATCTAGAAGTAGCTTCTGAAAAGGAAGAAACCATGATGGTAAATGAGAAAATCACAGATTTGGAAATCATACCCCAGATAAAATTAGGACTAGTTCCCCAATCACAAATAAGGGAGTACTTTGATGGTACACAGTATTTATAACAGGTCACATGTTTTATGTGAGACAAACAAAAAATGAGTTGTGTATTCATTCAGTCGTGTACTCCTCCCTGATCGCCTGCTATATGCCAGGGACTCTGCTGGGCCCTGGGGCAATAAAGCTGAAAAAGATGCTCAAATGCAAATTCCACAGGTAGGGATTTATGAGAATATTTTGTTCACTGTGGTATTCTCGTTGCCAAGAACTGCCTGGCACGAGTTTAACACTCAGAAAATAATTTGATAGTTTGTTGAGGATGCTTTCCGACAGCCTAACTTAGGCTGTTTAAGAGAAATATATTTCACAGCACATCCATAATTTAAAATGGTACAGTAACCATATTTTTAAAAAGAAAGTTGTAGAATTTCATTTTGTTTAATCCACCTGTGCCAGATATTATCATGCCAGCAAGTCATCACCACATAGTGGTGGAAGTCGCTTAGTCTTCCTATGACCTCAAATCCTCCTACTCTACTTTGTAGATTTCACACACACAGCTCATCTTCATCAGAGAGCCACACGTGAGGCATGCCGTGGCCATGTGTGGTTAGTGGCTACTGTATTGGAGGCTACAGGGTTAAGAAAGTAGAGAATTTGTTGGTGATTGTAGTAAGACTAGTGAAGAGCAGTGTCAGAAGAGACACTGGCCACGAGGGAAGGGAACACACAAGTGATGCTGGAGAGGGCCGATGTGTAAGGGAAGGACAGATGGCAAATCCCAGATTTTGTTAAAGGGTATAGAGCTAATTCATGTATTTTCTGAAGTGAGACTGCATTTTTTAAAAGTGCAGAATATATTTATTGAAGGAAAGAAAACTTCTGTCCAAGAGAGGGACAGAAGGGGGGCCCAAGTGGGTTGCCCAAGACTCTGTCTTTTCTTGGGACTTTTATGGAGCAAAACTATGAGGTGAGGCGGGTCCAAGGTAGGGAAAACGGACAAAACTATGGTCAGACCTAAATGTGTCCCAATCCAGAGTCTACGAAACAAAGGCAAACTCTTACCTCCATCCAAGTATCTTGGTGGGACCTAGGAACAACGGAGGTCAAGAGCAGAATATATTTAGGGAAAGAAAGCTTCTGTCCAAGAGAGGGACAGAAGGGGGCCCCAGTGGGTTACCCCCGAGACTGCCATTTACTGCTGAAATAACATTGGAAAACTGAGTGTAGCTGGTGAAGAGGCAACTGTAACACTTTAGAATCCCATCTTATTCTTTTACTTGTGTTTTTATTAGTTTTACTCTTTATAAATCATTATTATTAAAGTAAACTGCAAAAGAGTTCTGTGGCATTTTTTGGAAGACAGTTTCTCTGTATTAAGCTATCAGAGTAGTTTGAAAGTATGGGTAGAAGTTTGTCGGTTTTGTGCATTAATTCAGCCTAACCCCAACAGGTCCCGTCATAGCTGCTATCCTACTGAGTTTAAGCATCTGAAAATAAGACGTGTGTAAGTGCTATAATTTGGAGCTAGTACAAAAAAAAAATTCTTTCTTTGAGATAAGATCTTGCCATGTAGTCCAGGCTGGCCTTGACCTTGACATCCTCCCACCTCTCTCCTGAGGTACTGGGATTACAGGCCTGTGCCATCATCCAGCTCCCAAAATAATTTTTTGAGGATAAGAAAAATATCCCAGAGCTTTTAAATGGTTCAGTGATACAAGATTTTATTGAATTGCTGTTTTTTTAAGTTTTTAGTAACAATTTAGAATCATGAGCCATTCCTTTAGTTGAGCCTCTAATTATATTCCTAAAAAACTGTAGCCATCATTTTTAGGAAGCAAATTTGGAGGCTGGTACTAATTGAGAGGTTCAAACATCTTAGCTTTACGTAACTGACACTGATGCATCTGACTGCATTCCAAAGTAGCATCCACTAGGTGGCAGGCAAGCGTGGTCACTCCGTTAAGACCTTTTCCTGTATTTGCCTTGTGTGGCAGTCCCCTCCCCGCCTTCATTAACTACTTTAATAATACTGATTTGTGAAACTAAAGCGAAAAATAATAAAAATAAAACTAATATTAAAGAACGACTGCCTGGTAAGTGCAAGATCTTAAGTTCGATTCCTGGTACAAAAAAAAAAAACGAATGAGATATAAAATTCTAAATTAAACAAAACCTAGAAACCTTGAGACTGCCCATAAATTTCTTGATTGCTTTATCAGTTGCATCACAGTCTACCAGACCAAGAAAAGAAATAAGGATGAAGCAGCTGTCCAGGAGGAGCTGGGACATCATGATCACACCCCTTTATTTGCTCAGGAGATGGGAGACAGCTCATATTTATGTGTGTGCTGTATGTGTACAGCTAGAGTTTCTTTCTACATACTTGTTCTCTGTCCTTTAGCTTCGCTTATGTCTTCAATAGTAGATATCATTAGGAAATCTCAAAAATCTTTGTTCAGGAAAAGGGAAAAGCTGAGGCAGTTTTGTTTTGCAGCGAAACTGAAGACAGGATAGCTGGTCGGAAATAACAATCATGGTCATAGGTTATAACAAGGGACACACACACACACAGGCATGTAACAGTGAGGACTCATTTTGAGAAATGCGTTATTTGGAGAATTTATCATTGTGAGAACTTCGTTAAGAGTATACTTACATGGACCAAGATGGGTAGGTAATGCAATCCTATGGGAACACCATGCTCTGTGTAGTCTGTTGTTGGCAAAATGTTTTGTGGTATCTGACTCTATGCATACACACATGCGTGGACGCATGCATGCACAGATGGTCCCTCACTTAAAGTTGTTTCACTTTATAGTGGCACAAAAACAATACATACTGCAATAGAAATTGTGTTTTGAAGTTTGCATTTCAACCTCTTTCCAAGCCTGTGGTCAGTGGTAGGATCCTTTCTCATGACCCCGGGCAGGTGCTGTGAACCACGGCCTGGGCTGTGGGATCTGGAGGGAAAATAACTGTTGATTGACAGCGTACTATATGGGTGAGCTATCATGGTCTGTAGGTTAGGGTGTTCAATTCATTTTTGGCTTATGACAGTTTCAGGGTACAGGTGTATCCATAAATAACCCTGTTGTAAGCTGAGGAGCATCTGTATACGTAGCTCAGAGGTATTATTGCTGTTTTTCTTAAGCTGAACAAGACACGAGTATTTTGTTTCATTGTTATTTATGCTTTATGTGCAGGTGTGTGATTACACACCCAATCTGTTTTTGTGTGCACATATAACTCAAATATATATTTCTACTTTAAAAATGGCTTTATCCCTCTGCTGGCCACGTTTTGGCTCTGGCCCTTCTGGAATTCTTGCCTACACTGTGGTAGCTCCCACTAGATCTGAGACGTGGAGGCATCCTCCATGGGGGCTATCATCTCCAGAGAACCTCTGAATATATTTGCAAAGACATATTGCTATTGGTAGTGGTAGGATCTATTCTGGTACTCTCTTCTTCAAGTAAATACCTGTGCATTAGCCTAGTTAGTTCAAATTTATCCCCCCTAGGCAAAATATATATATATTTTTCCTTTTTTTTGTACTGGAAATTGAACTCAGAAACTCATACTTACCAGGCAAGCGCTGTGCCACTGAGCTAAATCCCTGGCCTTGATTTTCAAAAACAGGAAAATCTTAAATTCTCAGTATAATTTCTTTACAATATGAGATACAGAATTAACAACAAGTGGGGTCAAAGTAAGGTGTTGAAATTTAGCCATCTAAGGGCACATGAGGTAAAGGAATTGAATCCCAGAATCAAAACTATTAGGAAAGGATAGATAAATACTTAAGAGTGGTGATTTTAATATAAGAATAATTGAAGCATTATAAACGTGTTACAACGCAGATGCCAGGGAGGCTTTGGGGGACATTGCCACTGGAGCCCAAGAAAATTGCAGAAGTTGTCCTGGAGCCTCGGGGGCCATACAAAGAGCAGAGAGCAGCTGCACGCAGAGGACAAGAGTAGGACAGGACAGTGATCTGCTCTTCCTGGCCGGCCCCAGACCTCACACCAACAGCCCACTCAAAGCTGAGCCCATCTACTAGTCAAGTATTTGCCATTGGTTGGCTATTTAATTAGACTTCTTAATATAATTTAACTATACACTAGATGTGTTAAAATTAGACTTTATTACAAGTTACACATTCTATTACTGTAGAATTCCCTTCCATTTAAATACACTGCCTTCTAAGACACCGCAATCTTTCTGTTGTCACAGAAGAACAACGTAAACAAATCACTGAAGCCAGACAAGCCTGACTCTGAGGTAAGACCTCTTCCTTTCTGATCATCTTATATCTAATCTTCCTTTCGTGTGAATCCTGACCAAGTCATGAATATGATGCGCACTTGTAGGAGCAAGCCAAGATAGCAAAGCTTGGGCTGAAGCTGGGCTTGCTTACTTCTGATGCCGACTGCGAAATTGAGAAATGGGAAGATCAGGAGAACGAGATTGTGCGATATGGACGGGGCATGTCCAGGATGGCCTATTCTCTATATTTATTTACCAGGTAATGTGGTTACATTCTGATTGTTATGATCAGTATAGTAATATGTGGTTAAAGCCAATGTGCTACATTGTTAATGCCATTGAATATATGGTAAAAAAAAAAGACAAGAAGTAGTTACTATGATAATTCAGCAGATGCTGCACAAAGGTACATTTAATTAAGAATTAGATTTAGGAAGGATCTTTTTCTGGTCTGTGTGCCATGCTTTCCATAATCTTGAAATAATTTTACATTATGCTTTTGTCATCTTGCATGTTGGTGTGTCTCAGCCAGCATCAGTATGTTTAGAGAACATGCCTTTTCTTTCTTTTCTATTTTTTCAGAATTGGGGGTTGAACCCAGAGGCACGCTGCCACTGAGCTACATTCTCGGCTCTTTTTATCCGTTTCATTATGTATCTAGGGTGCCCTTAAATGTGCTATGTAGCCCAGACAGTCCTCAAACTTAACTATTGCCCTGCCTCAGCCTGGGATTCTGGGACTACAGGTATATACCACCACACCCAACTACATCATCAGGTCTTTTTGCTTTTTGAGACAGAGTCTCACTAAGTTGCCAGGCTAGCCTTGAACTTGTGATCCTCCTGCCTCAGCCTCCCGAGTCACTGGGATTATAGGTGTGTGGCATCACGCCTAACTGAGCATGTCTTCTATAACCTTATAGAGTGATTGATTAATCATAGACCAATGAATGGAGCTATGAGGCCTCCCTCTATATGGGTTGCCAAATTTCTGTGAGTCAGCATTCATTATGGACATGAGAATTTCCCAAACTTTATCTTTCTTCTGTTCTCTGTCTTATCCATATTACAAGGCTCTTAATTAAGTGCATTTTTTTTTTGAGACAGGATCTCACTTTGTAGTTCAGGTCAGCCTTGAACTCACAATGTAGTTCAGGGTGGCCTCAAACTCATGGTGATCCTCTTGCCTCAGCCTCCCAAATGCTGGGATTAGATGGGTGTGCCACCATGCCTGGCATAAAGCCTTACTGAAGTTAGCATTGATCAGATTCCGTAGTCTTCATAGCAGTAATTTATACACATTGGATAGTAATTCCACTTAGCTAGAATGTTATATGTTTAATGATCTGTTCTAGAATTTTATCAAGAAGCAACTTCAGCTGGGTGTGGTGGCATGTGCCTGTAATCCCAGCATGTGGGAGGCTGAGGCAGGGGGATTGTTGTGAATTCAAGACCAGTCTGGGTTACAAAGTGAGCTCAAGGTCAGCCTGAACTGCACAGCGAGACCCTGTCTGAAAAAGACCAAAAGAAAAAAAAAAAAAAAACTTCAGGGGCATATCCCAGTGGCATAGCACCTGCCTGGCAAGTGCAAGGTCTGGAATTTGATTTTTGGTACCAAAAAAAAAAAAAAAACTTCAAATTTTTCATTTACTTTTTGCAATCTGTCTTTCTCTTTTTCTGGAAACCTGGAAGATAACTGACATCAATATTTGATACCTTGTAGCTGACCCTTCTCCTCATTTTGGTCTTGAAAATTTAATAAAACTGATATTGTAGAATGTAGTTTGTATCTACAGGCAAAGTACATTTTAAAAAATGAGCCCTAAACTTAAGAAATCTTACCTTCACTGGGCATGCAGTACATGCCTGTAATCCTACCATTCTGGGAGACTAAGGCAAAAAGATTGCAAGTTCAAGCCCATCCAGTGCAGTAACTTAGTGATTTAGCGAGACCCTGTCTTAAAATTAAAATAGAAAAGGGTCTGGAGATGTAGCTTAGGGTGATGGCTCTGGGTTCCCTCCCCAGTGCTGCAAACCAAACTGAGACATCCTACCTCGTAGGGGCAGGAAGTGTCTCTCTAAATATGCTGGAAGAGCAGGCATCTCCCATAGGCAGCTTTACTTGCAGGTGAAAGTGGACAAAAGGAAAGGCTGTAATACGCAAATTATCTTTGCAAAGTCACCAGGCAGTGTGAAAAGATGAGCGAGCATCTGTCCTCTTGATGGCAGGAGGAAGTGAAGCAGCGGGGAGTGATGAGGGATGTTAGATTTGTGGAGATTCCCTCATAGAAAAGATTGGGCGCAGTGAGGAAGCATTTCCTAGCTAAGAAACTTCATTTTCCTTTTGATGATGTCCTCTGCCTTCTGCTTTTTCCAGGTAGATGGTTTTTTTTGGAGCAGGAAGGCAGAAATGACAGGCGTTTGTAACTTTGCTGCTTGTTAGCTATCATTTGTTAATGCCTTCTCACTTGGAGACTGTTCTTCTTTGTTAGTTCCCTTCCTTTGTTCTTAATTAGCAAGGCTCTCCTGTGATTGAGTCTTCCCTGCAGGACAGTTAGCTTCCTTTCCTAGTGGACCCCTTTTTGAAATCTCATGGCTCAAGTCTGTGAAAGAACACAAACTGGAACTTGTATACATAATAAATTTCCACAGACTACTGAAATAACAGAAATTTCAACTTTTGGCTGGACTTATGCTAGTTATCACTAGTTGGCATGAAAATGATGCTTTAAAAAAGTTTTTAACTAATAAAAATGGGAAAATACATTAACTTAGTGAATGTAGTTTGATATATAAAAATCTTCCCAAAGGGTTCATCAGCATTTTTTTTAAAGACAGTTAACTGTCTGTGTAATGCGTTCCCACCAGTTTGAACCACTGGTGGTGTATGCACAACTGTTCCGTCGGGCAGTCTGTACCATGGGGCTGTGCTATGCTGCCCAGTGGGACGGTCATGCTTGTAGCACTGCTGGTCCATATGCTCAGGGCCACCTGGCAGCAAGACATACAAATTACAGCCCTGTTTGAATGTATTAATTATTTCATTAATTATTAATTAGTTCTTATTTCAGAGCATTTCAGGTTCATATGGTCAGAATCTTTTGTTTCAGAGTCAGAATAAATAATAGATTTTGGTCAAAGGTAAGGTACATCCCATCAAGGTTAACACTCATGAGGGGTAGGGATTACTGAAGCTCCATGGATTGAGACTTGTTCTAAAATATAACCATATTTATGCTAGTGGTTAGGAATGATGATTTGCAAGAAAGGGGAATTCTCTGCAATAGATGAATACCTTCTGTCATTTAGGGAAATCTTGGTTATGTAATTGCCTCTTGGTGGTAAAATGTCAGGTTTGTTTTTTTTTTTCTTTTTTAAATTGGTTTTGTTTCTTAGCCACAAGTTCATATACCTCTTCTCTCTAACAGTCTTTTCCATTTTCCCTTACAATCCACAGTTTACCAACCTCATCTAGGTACTTATTTCTAAGGCCAGTTTTTGGCCTTCACAAGGTCCATGGTTTTCCTGGGCAGTCTTACACTCCTGCTTCAGGCTACTGTTAGGTTCACTGTAATAACTTACATGGCTTCTCAATAATTTATATGTAATAGTTCATATTTATTAGTAATTTATATGTTTAGGATTCTATAGTACCTTCTAGTTTAAAAATATCAAGTGTAAGCAGAGCCTTACAGTATTATTTTTCTTTTTTGCTGTACCAGGGCTTGAACCAAGGGCCTCACACACTTGCCCAGCAGTAAGTACGCTACCTCTGGGCTATACTCTTGAGTCCAGCCTTGTAGTGTGTTTTTTGTTTTTTTTTTTTTTGAGGCAGGGTCTTACTATGCAGTTCAGGCTGGCCTTGAGCTCACTTTGTAGCCCAGGCTGGTCTCGAACTCACAATGATCCTCCTGCCTCAGCCTCCCTAGTGCTGGGATTATTGACATGCACCACTCTTCCCGGCGAGCCTTATAGATTTTAAAATGGTTTTGCTTCATGATTTCATTTGCTCCTATGTTTAACAGGGAACAGCCATGATTTGCTCACATCTCATAGCTATTAAGTGGCAGAGCTGGTTGGTACCAGAGTGCAGATTTGATTTATACCCAGTCCATTGCTCTGCCCTTTTGGAGGTGAGGCAGGGTACGGGGACTGAACCCAGTATCTTACATTTGCGAGGTGGACATGCTACCCCACGTCTAACCTCCACTGTTCCCTCAGTGCATCTATCCTTGTTCTTACCATTTACTTTTCATCTTTTAGTTTTTAACCGTTCTTGATAGTTTATAGTCTGACATTTCTAATCTCTTGAAAGGATTAGTAAGATGTATTATTATGACTATTTTCTACATTTGGAATTAAAGGTTAAGCAATATACCTTATCAAAGCTGGACTGAGTCCACTAGAGTTGGAATTACAAGTAGAAGAAAGAATTTCCTGATTTTTGGTCGGATCCTGTTCGCACTGAGTAATAAAGGCCTTTTGGCTATGCCATCTCATGCATGCATTTAATTTATGAAGAAAAATGAAAGTAAAAAGGACAAATAGAGCTTAAAAATAATTTGTCAGTTTTAAACCTTCTTATATTATAAAATTAACATATACAGTGTTTACAGGGGAGGAGGGAAGTACCCTAAAAAGTAAGAAATATTAAAGTTACTTTTAGAATCAATTTAGCAAAGTAAAAAAAAAGTCAGTATGAGTCTGTTCATATTATTCTTCAAAATATGTGAACTGTTACTATACAAAGTGCTTTAAAACTTTAATATTATACAAACAATATCCTGCAATAATTTTTTTTTTTTTACTTTCTTAATAACTCATTTTAGAGGAGAGGGGCCACTGAAAACTTCCCAGGATTTAATTCATCACCTAGAGGTATGCTTTATTTTCACTTTATGCTACTAAGTACTTTAGTTCTGGGCAAAAGTGGGTTTTAAGTGGTTTTCTAAGTGATTTATTATGTCATGTGGCTGTGTTTGCGTATAGTACACACCTGTGTACTATAGTGAGTGGAAGAAAAGTAGAGAGGTTTCCTATAACATTTTATGGCGCTTTCTTGGTTATCTCATTAGAAAGAAACTTAAGCATTATAGGGATAAAGTTGAAGAGGCTTTATTGATAATCAATAGTTGCAGTGAGTTTTAGGTTTTCCCAAGTAGATGATTATATACCTGGGAGCGGGTACCATCCCTTGTACCTTCTGGAAGTGTAGAAAGGTTTTTGACTTGTCAGTATTAAATTGGATAAATGATGTTTGTTAAATGAGACAATGCATAGGAAAGCTGCTGTCATGGGCTAAAGACCACTAAAGGGTATTCAGTACATGTTCATGTCCTCTCCTTCCACATTTACACTGTTTTGGGGCATTTGCGGGAGAGAGATGTGCTGGCACGCTCCTCGCAGCCGTCGGAATCCACATATGCTGACCCACAGTCTTCAGTTCTCCTCACTCCAGGTAGTGTCTTTAGCTTGGCGAGGAGATTGCAAAATTCCCTTCCACATGAACCTGCTTGCCAAGATATTTGTGCATTTGAAAGTTGAAATATGTATCACTTTGTAACTCCTGTACAGTTTCCTTTGGTGCTTCTGTGTACATCTACCCTAACCTCTTCAGGAATAGTCTCAGGTTAAGCAGATGATTGTTAACATAGAAGAAATGCAGAAAATATTTCTTCCGGATTTTTATATAGACTATAAAAGAGCTATTTCTCTTAAAGCACCTGGACGAAGTGTGGGACTCACTCTGTTGCATCTGCTTCACGCCCGTTCCCAACTGTGTGTTGGTCACCTTCTTCTGGAAGAGCTGATTCACTAAACCAATGCCTGCTAATTGTTCCCAACTGTGATGGCCACAAAATGGCATCTTTCATCCAAAAGTTTTTTATTAAACTTGTACCACGTGTCAGATAAGAGCCCCATGGAAAAAGAGAACTCAGCAAAGCTCAGTCCCTAGAGCTTATGTTCTAGTGGGAAGAGAGAAAGAACACAAAGTATCTAATGAATGTATTTAAGTTCCTGGAGATAACAGCACGTAGGCTAAGAATGTAAAGGTAGTGCGGGGTGGTCAGAAGACTCCTCTAGGAGTATGACGTTAGAATAGAGACACTAGCAAAGGGAGACATGAGCTGGATGGATACGAGGGGTACCGTCCTTCAGAACAGACAAATGCAAAGGCCCTGGGACCTAAGGGTGGGGCTGGATAAAACAGAAGAATAAGCAAGCAACTGTATGTAAGTGGAGTGGGCCAGAGGCAAGTGACAGCTCTGTAGGCCAGGGAAGAACTTTCCTTCCGGGCATAATGTTCATGCTGGGTTCTGAGAAGCAGTGACCAACTTCACTTATGTTCTGTAAGACTCCTGCCCTGAGCACAAGCTAAAGGACGGCCCTGTTTACTGAGATAAGGAACACAGAGCTTGGAGAACATCAGACTGAGAGGATGGAAAGGTCCCCAGTATGTTTTGTTCAATGGACTACAAAAAGCAAGTAGAACAAATGGGACGAATGACAGGATTGTTCAGAAAGGGAGACCTTTGAGTTAGCAAGTGTTTGTTTTGTAGTACTGGAGATCAAATCAGGGGCACTCTGCCAGTGAGTTACACAACCAGCCCTTTTATATTTCTTGAGGCAAGAGTCTAAGATGTCCAGGGTGGTTCTGAAGCTGCTATCCTCCTGCCTCAGCCTCATGAGTAGCTGGGTTTGCAAGTATGCATCACTGAGCCTGATGGGAGTTACCAGTTTTAAGGTTCTCTTAAAACCATTATATTCTGAGACAGACATGCATCCTACACCCCGGGGTTTGCAGGCTGAAAAGGAGAGAAGATATGCAGAACAGCAAGCAGTAATGTGCAATCTGGTGAACACATGGGAAAGTAAATCATCTAGCTTGGTTAGACTGGATATAAAGCTCACTGGCTTCCCTTTCAACAGATAGGAAACATCCAATAACAGCAAAGTTTTGACTGGTGAATAAAGGGTGAAAACTTGGAATTATTGCTCCCTCCTCTGTATTCTTTATTTAGCTTAGTATCAAGACTTGTTATTCTTCATAAATGATTCCGACTCGCCCTTTTCTCTCCCTTATTATGGCTCCCACCTAAAGCTGTCTTCATGCCTTTAACCAGGTGCTATTGCTCATGCTAAAATAGTCTACGTGTTGTTCGAACATCTGAAATATCCCTTTGTTACCTGTCCAATCTTATTTTCCACTGTTCATTATCATCTTGTTCTTTTCACTAAACTGTAAAATGCATGGTAGCCAGTCAACCTGGAACAGCAAAAAGCAATCCGAATTGTTCCTCTGTTGGTTATGGAATGTTTATAGGTAACAGATTTAATCTTGTTTAGGTAGAAACAGCAAAGTTCTAAACTTCCCCTCAGGCCCCAAGATTTATCACCCTTTTTAAAGGGTGATGAGGTACACTTAGGATCCCTTCAGAAACCCAGATAGAATTTGTATGCTTTACTATCACAGGCTGAGTGTCAGTATTAGAGGTCTCCAGATACAGAGGAACCTTCCCAGGGACTGACTTTGTATCGGGTCATGGGGAGACTTCTGACTCCAGTACACCTTTGTGTTTTCCTGGGCACAACAAAGACTAGGAATTCTATAACACATTTTAAAAAACGTTGTACTTTTAAAGCTATATAAAAATTATGAGCATATTTTGTAACACCTACCCATAAGACATCAACCTAAAATAGTGATGCCCTCCCTTTCTACCAGGTTTTTGCCGCAGAAGGATTAAAGCTTACTTCAAGTGTACAAGCTTTTTCAAAACAGGTAACACATGAACCTGTTGGGTGCTAGTGGGGAATGTTATGTCTACATATTATATTAGTATATTATTAGGATATAAAGGTATTTGGGGTATAAAAGATGGAGTTTTGTTGAAGTTGTTATAACTTCCTAAATTACATTTCAGCTGAAAGACGATGACAAGCTTATGCTTCTCCTGGAAATAAATAAGCTAATTCCTCTTTGCCACCAGCTCCAGACAGTAACTAAAACATCTTTGCAGAATAAAGTATTTCTAAAGGTAAAAGAGAGGGTGGGTTATTCAGGTAGGCATATGAGAAACTTGCAAACTTCTGTCCTTATCAGGTTAGCTCCTGCTGCTTTTGGGGGTAAGCTGTTAATATCCAAAGAAGGGCAATTTATTTTTCATGCTTTGACTGACAGGATCACTTATTGTCTGCTGTATAACTGCCTGCAGGGAACTGAGGGAGACCAAATTAGTATTTTGACACAGATTAATTCCAGGGCACTGAGCAGCTACCCTATAGTCCTTAGGGCGTCACCTGTCTGAGGCACCAACACCTCCCTCTGGGCTGCCAGTTTACCTAAGGCAATGTGCAGAGTGCAAGGAACAGCATTGCAGGGGTTTCACTGCCACTATGTGGACTATTTTGAGAGAATTCTAACCAGCCCGCAGCAGAGCAGGTGTTTTCCTACCCATTCTTCCTGGTGTTCCATGAACCATGCATGACAGCCGGGCAGTGACCGTCCCTGTGTTCTGTCTGGGGTTCAAGGCATCTCATGTGCCTAAATCTTTACCTTTGATGATCTCTGAGTGCCATGATGGGGAAATCCATTCATTTGAAAACTAAACAAGTGGTAAAGTTTTAAACTGCAAGTTTGAGTGTATTACTTGCGTGCTTTCTATTCCTGTAGGTTGACACGTGTATTACAAAGACAAGGTCCATGATGGCTCTGTTGGTCCACCTGCTCTCACTTTGCTGTAAACTGCTGAAGAAGGTGAGGTGGTTCTTTTTTATCTTAAACTCATTTACTTAGTGTAAAGAAAAATATTTACTAATCTTGTGTCTTTTTCTTCAAAGCAAAGCAGAAGCTAATTGTCTTAACTCCTTCCAGCTTCAGATGGAAAATAGCAGATGGCTCTCAGTTATAAATAAAGACACCATGGACAGTAAAACTTGAGCTTTTGAGGCCAGCCCTCTGGAACACCGTGGCAAAGCTGGCATTTTCAAGAAGCAAACAATGCTTCTATATTTGCAGAAATTTAAGTTTTATAAAGAAAACAACACTGCTTAATTTTCTCATCTTCGGAATGTGAAGTTGTCAACTAATAAATGTCATGGTAGTTGCTAGAATTCTAATTGCAGTGTGATTTTAAAATGGAACATTGCACTAATAATGTTCTTTAAAAGATAAACCAAATATCCCAATTGTTAATGACAGCTGCATCCAAAGAAGCTATTTTGAATATGCTCAACTCTGGCATATTGTACCTGAACCCTTTTATTTAAGCTTATCATTTAGAAAACTAATTTCACCAGAAAACATGTATAAGTTTGAATGAACACAGGGTTTTTCTTAAACCTGTGGGCTCTTCAGTCCCTCTGCCCATATGTGACGAGAGCTCCTCAGGCCCCAATACTGGTCATCCAGGCTAGAACCAGCGCTGTTCTCTAGCAAACATTCCATGTACAGCGGGTGAGTGTGAGGCTCCATGTGTCACTCCCCTCTGGTCTAAAGCACCGTAACAGAACCCTGAAGCAGTTCCTGGAGAAGAGACGGCTATCTCTGGCTTTCACTCAATAGCCGGCCAACTGGTCCTATGAGAATCCTAAGCCTTTGCTACTGCTTTGACCACTTCTGAACTCCCCTCAGTATTGCTGGATGAATGGCAAGTAAAAACAGAACACTGAAACCAGGGATCTGTTTAAATTCTGGATGCTCTATTTTATGTATGTGGCATTGGGATGTTCATTACAAAACAAATAAACACCTTTTAGTCTTTTAAACTTTATGGTTTAAAGGTTTTGATTTCGTGGGGTAAGGTTTTGGGTGAAGGTATGGTTTACTGGGTTTCTCCTTCTGTTTACTTTGTTCGAGAATCATGTCAGTACATGTATCCTGTGCTCTAAAATTCATTTTGAACTCAGTAGTGTCAATCAGGGGCCAAATGGCAGCGGAAACGTTAGCTGGTCTGATGATCTTTATCTGGGCCACCCATTCAGTCAGCGTTCATAAAAGGTCCCTTGAAGAATGACGATAATACCAAGTAGCTAGTCAATGTTTTGTGGTCTTTGGGAAGAAAATCAGGTGCACAGCTTGGTTAATGACCTTTATAAAATACTGTCAAAATCATCAAGCATAAAAAAAATCATCAAGCATTTTTATTCTGTGACATCAAAATACTCTTAAATGATAGAATAAAAACACCAGGACCATGATGTGAGGTAATGTTTTACAGGAAGTCTTCAGGAATCATTGTGCTACCTGAGCTGGAGATCTAGTGGTTTGTGCTTACATTTTCAGGTCACCACCACTGTGTTTAGTGTGATCTGTCAGGTATGGTGGGTACACTGAGGGAACAGTCAGTCTGGCACTTGGACTATAAGACTTTTCTCTTGTGAACCAGAAATAATTTTAAAGTTTTACTTGCAGTGTACTTTCATATACCCGCGAAAGCGCAGGTGCAGGCAGGGACGGGATAACATGACTTCAACAGCATAGGAGGAGACCACGGAGTTTATACATCAAATAATTTCTTCTGCATGAAGCTATTTTATGAAAAAACAATATTTAAATCTATGTATGTGTTGTACCCTTTAAGGAAAAAAAGATTTAAAATCCTTTTAGTTGAAATTCAATATATTTAAGTATATAATCTTAAACCATAAATTACGTTTTTCTAGTTTAAATGTGACCATCTTTGTTCCATTCCAGGGATCTGTGCCTTTGAGTGATTTTTTTTTTTCTTTTTTTCTTTTTGAGACAGGGTCTCGCTATGCAGTTCAGGCTGGCCTTGAGCTGACTTTGTAGCCCAGACTGGCCTCAAACTCGCAATGAT
This sequence comes from Dinomys branickii, assembly GCA_004027595.1. Classification (NCBI taxonomy): domain Eukaryota; kingdom Metazoa; phylum Chordata; class Mammalia; order Rodentia; family Dinomyidae; genus Dinomys; species Dinomys branickii. The sequence continues at coordinate 33,065 of PVLD010002781.1, read as the reverse complement.
CCTCTTGGCTCAGCCTCCTGAGTGCTGAGATTACAGGTGTGCGCCACCATGCCCAGCATGAGTGACATATTCCCCAGTAACGGCTTTGCTAGAAGTAAACTAATTAGAATGTAGAGACTGAGTGACTGTGATGTATTTGCTGGGACCAGCTTCACCTGCATTGTGATACCTGCATTTGCTAGAAGAGCCTTCTGCATTTTCTCACAGCCTTTCCAGGCGTTTCTCATTAACCAGGCAGTGTTACTGTTCTACTCTGTTTCAGAGGGGAAGGCTGTCCTGTGGACAGAATCAGGATACAGGGCCCATGCTACATTGCTTCCTCTCTTCTAAAACCTAGGAAGAGGGGCTGAAGTGGAAATGACACTGGACTTCCCAACAGTGTTACACTGATAAAGAAAGGCCACTTAGCTTTTTTTCTCCTCCTCCCCCCAGAAGTACTGGAATTTGAACCCAGAGAATGCTGTGTCCAGCCTTTTTTATTTTGAGACAGCATCTAGCTAAGTTGCCCAGGCTGGCTTCCAACTTGTAATCCTCCTGCCTCAGCCTCCCAAGCAGCTGGATTACAGGCATGCACCACTATGGCTGTTTAAGGGGTTCTTGTTTTTAATCAGAAAAACATCCCTTATTTGCCAACTGACAGAGGTAAGAGATGAACAGATGGACTACCTAGGCAGGGTAGGTCTGGGAGCCGAAGACACATGTGGACTTGTTCTATGAGATAAGGGGAAAACTAGGCTGAACGAAGAATGAGTCCGCCTCTGCTGATGGCTGGATGTGAAGAACCCTCATGCACCCTGGTTCTTCTTTGCTAGTGCAGTCACTCACTGCTGTCAGGCAGGGTGAGAACCTCAATCCTCATGAAGAACCTGTTGTGCTACTAGTGCGTTTCTCCACGACTTCTTCATACTGTTTTCGTGTCAACAAACCTTCTGTTATGCTTTTACTTTCTTCAAATTTGGGTAACACAACTGCAATGTAGCCCTCGGTGGACGGCTGGAAAAGAAACAGGCAAGTACTATCAAATGATTAAAGATCTGAAAAGAGGTACAGGATGGGCTCACACTCTTTGCCCTCTCTTTTACCTTTTCTTGAAGAATAGATGGCTTGTGAAGAATGTTTTCATTTACTTCCATCAACCGTCCTCTAACACAGCTATTTGAAAAGAATTGTTTTTTTCAAAAAACATCATTGTTACAGGAAGGTTTCTTTTAATGAATACAGGTACCTGAGGTTAAGATACTATTGTTTTCCTAGATGGTGGCTAACAAGTTACTTACCTAGATATGGTATATTCTTCTCCGTCTGAACAGTAAATCTTACACAAAGGTGCAAGTTCTGTTAGAAACTGTGCCCCCTGGGTAATGAGAAGGAAGAAATATTGATAGACATTTCCACTTTTCCTTTGAGACGCAGCCATAGGATCTATTCCCAGAACGGGTGTCTTAAATAAAAATGACTAAATACATATAAATAGTGCATATTTCCAAATATATAAAAGAGCCCTTTACTAGGGACCACCCTATATTATAGGAAAAACAGCTGAATAGGTTGTTTAGTTGTAGACTAGTAATATATTCTTTCAACTATAAATGAGAAAGCTAGATATAACTCGTATACAGATTTCAAAGTGCAGGAAAACTTACCAACAAGCAATAATATAAAACTCACAATTACGGTATGACAAGAACATTGTACAAAATTTCAGTAAGATTCCTACCTTTTATATTAAGATTCCTACCTTACATAATAGATAAAAGGAAATTATCTGAATCAATTGGTAAGTGTTTTTGAAGGAAAAATATTTTTCTAACATAAAAACAAAAACGGTCCTGGGAAAAATGTGGGAAGCAGCAAAACATTAAGTAGCAAAATGAAAATAATTCACCCATGATCCAGCAGCCCATTTGTACTACATTTTGATACATACATCTTTTCAAATATTATGCTATGGCTATTGTTTCATGTGCTCCACTAGATGGGTGTATTTGGGAGGGTTCTGACAAGTATCTACAAGGTTCATGGGAGCTGAGGAGAGATATCTTACACACTGCCCTGTTCTTTTCCAGCAATTTTCCTATAGTGAACAGAGGCATTTGCAGTTAAGATCCTATTTTCCTTCTTTATTTGCCACACAAAACATTATGGAATGATATTCAGGTATTACCACCTTGGCTTTTTTCTGCATCTGGTACTTCCTCTCAAAATACTAGAATCAGTGTGACTGCTTTGGGAAGGAAGAAGGGGATCTGTCTTGGAAAGCATGTCTACAACTGGATCTTTGTTAAAATAGCAAAGGTAGGCGTGGAGGTACATGCCTATAACAGCAGCTGCTCAGGAGGGGGAGGCAGGAGGATCACAAACTGGAGGCCAGCTTGAGCGACTTAGACCCTGTCTCAAAATGGGTTGTGGATATTCCTCAGTGCTTGCTGGAGTCAATCCCCAATACCACCACCACCAAAAAAAAAGTGTTTGAATTATTTTTTGCAATCACTTAGCTTGGGAGAATGAAGAACTCAAAGTTCTGAGATGCTATCAGAACTTCTCTGTGGGGGACTCAATATGTAGATCCCTTTCTGCTCCTTATTAGTAAATGCACTGTTACCATTTTGGAAATTGATTTATCATAAGAAATTCATAAGCACTAACTGTTACTAAATTCAGTGGTGGTAAACCTAAGGCTTGCCTGCGGCAGCTAACTATTCATAATCATTGAGAGCTCTGAAAGGTTCAGCATCACTGCTATAATCTGTAGACTTTTATCTTGTAAGAAAGATACATGCTTTTCTAAACCCATTTGTCTCCTAAGTGAGGAGAATCAGTAATTGTAAGGCACATGACTAGGGTCTCCTGGAATAATAAAACATGATTAATGGAAAGTCTTAGGTGAACTCAGTAAATAAAGAAGCAAAACCAGCCACAGGAATTTTCCCAACCCACTCAGTTGGTCAGGACACTTAATACGTGACCAAGCTGACCTTGGTGTAATAACTTCTTTTGGTAACTTGTCCTCTTGCCTGGAATTGTAGAGGGTAAAGGTAACGTTTTGTGTAACTGACCACTGTGCGGAAGTAGAAGACATGGATAAACCATTGAGAGTGGCAGTGTTTTAGGTTAGAAAAGTGGTAAGGAGTAAATACTATATGTTTTCTCAGATATTATTTCTTAGGATGTTTCTTTTTCTTCTTAATTTACATGTGAAAAATATGCAGTAAAGAAGAGTTGCTCACCTAAATTTTATAGAACTTGAGATACTGGTTTAGTAAAACCAGAAAAACAAAATATCTTGTTATACAGGTAGAATTCTCCCTTCAAAGGCCTGCTTTCCCCATTTCCACCCTGAGGGTGGCGCTGAGCCTAATACAACAGAGACTATGTTGTGAAGTATCTCGTTGTATTTTGGCCTAAGAATTTCTTTAGGGTAAGTACACTTAAAATCAGTGAAAAAAAAAAAGTCAGTACCTGAAAAAACTGCTAGAGACATTATGTTGAGCATATATTACTAGTCGTAAAGCTGACTGGATCTATCAAACCTATGAATATAGAGAATTTTAGTAGATAATCACAGAATTGTAAGTACATACCCGCTTAAATTTCCCAGAAACCTTGTTCTCAAGTCTGCTACAGTTGGTGCTGATCTGATAGGAAATATTTTGAATTGTTTTTCCACCTTTAAGAACTGGATGAGATTCAGCTAATGTGATGACACATATTCTACAAGGAGAAAATGATCCTGTGTTACTGCTTGGCAGAATTCTTCCTCCTAGAACACAGTATTCCTATTGGTACAAGAATACTTGAACTGATATTTAATCTCTGAACTTTTTCCTCAGAGCCTAACTGCGGCACAGGGAATATAATAACAGAAGAAAATGGGATTGCTTTCCTTCCCATGAAAAGAAAGAGTACCAGAAGTCCTTAGGTAGCACTGGTGTAGAAGGCACGGAAGTAAAGCATGCCAGTGTGGGTAGGACACCACAAATGTATCTACTGAGGCCTCTCCGTAGGCTCTGGCACAGGCTATCAGTGATTAGGCACAGGCTGGGTATTTAGGTAGCAGATGACGTGAGGAAATGGTCCCGCATCTGGATGGCTGGGAATCAAGTTTACTTGGTCAGAGTACTTAGGCACTGGAAGACTTTCCTCCTAGGTAAACTTCTACAATAAAACCATTTCCATAGAACAGTGGATAATTTAATGCATGTTTATTTACTGAAGTTTTGTTCAATATGAGACCATAGAGACTAAATACCAGAAAAAATATTCTGATTATTTGAAATTTCTGTTTTGCTTACCGGTTAGAGTGCTGTAGTATACAGTGGTCCTCACAAGGTTTTCCTTTGACATCTAGAACAATATATAAGTCTGCTGGTTATTGAATCTTTATTTAACTACAACTATGTGGTACTTGTTTCGGTTCACAAATCACTTACGAAGATCAAGTTCATGCTGCTCTCACTGGTATCCTTTCATTACTTGAAAAACTAAAGGCTTACTCTGAAGTATATAAACATCTGATTCAGATTTATTTATTCAACATTAAGGTGACTGAGTCTTTGCTCCATCTTGCTTTATCCTTAGTTTAAAATGAGGATGTTAGAAAAAAGCGATTAGTACTGCAGTCTTTATGATACAGCAATTTTTGGTGGTTTCTGATGTTAGCATGGAAATATTCTGGGAAATTTTTCTGGGAAAATTTATTCTTATATCCGCTACATTCTGGGAATCTCCTCAGCCCAGGGTGAACCAGGATGGCTGGTTACCCTACATGTGCCCAAAAGAAAATGTGCTATAATATTAGAAAATAATTATCCCTGAGAGGAAGAAAGTAGGGGTTAGAGCAATCCCCAGTGACGCTCCTCCCACTGCTACTTTTGACAGACAAAACACAAGAAGAGTGCCTACTTGTAAATAGCAAAAGGCCAACACCGGCGGCTTTTCCTTTAAGTAAAATTAAATTCTACTTTCCCTTATCTCTGCCTGAAAGGTAACCGCCAGTCCATCCCTCCTACCCCTACCTGATATTCTAAGTGTCTTGTCTTTATTGGATTTAGGCCATCAAATCCCTCCAGGCGCTCGAGAAGGGTCTCTCCTGGGTGTGTGTGTGTCTCTCAGTTTAATACCGGAGCTCACACTGCACTCGCCAACCCCAGAAGGCGCCCTGCTGTGTTTCAAGCCTCTAAGTCTTTGCAAATGCCTTTCTTCCCGACTAGAGGGGAATACAGTGTAAACTTCCTTCTGACAAGAGGAAGAAGCCCGAGGAAGAGCATGCGTAGCTTTTCCTCTGCCATCGTAGTCCAGAATCTTCAAGTCAATGCGGCCGAGTGGAGCGCGATCATTCCGCACTTACCAGCCTTGTACCAGCGAGTGAAGTAACGATCCACTAGAGAAGGCGCCGCGGACTCAGTGGGCTCCGCTGTTGCGAGATCGGCAGCCATGGACACCTCCTGAGCCGCCCTGGTACCCCGCAGGGCCGAGGCGCTTCCGCTCCGCTTGCAAGCTGGAGAAGAGCGTTCCGGCGTGTAGCTGGCGTCCTGCGCACGCGCGCTGCTCCGTACCCACAGGTTCCGCCTACCGCCGCTAATTACCGCCCTTTAGGGTTACACGGCAAATCAGGGGATCAAATACGACGGGGTGAGCGAGGGACGGAGGGGCAGGAGTGAGCAGTCCGCGCAACCCCTCTCCCTCCACACTGCCGGAGGTACAGAAAAGCGCCCGGCAAGGGTCCGGGGAGCCGGCCACGTCCTGCGCTGTGTGACGTCACGGCCGCGCCGCCTCGCTCACGCGTCTCGCGCGCGCCGTTCCCCTCGGCCGCGCTCCTCCTGTCCACGCGTATGCAGAGGCTATGCTCCCGGAGACGCGCGAGTTCTGAGAGAGCTCCGGCGTCTGGGACACAGGCGAGGGCTCAGGCCCGAGCGGGCTCCAGGAGGCCCGCTGTGCGTGGCGGGGCCGGTGGGCGCGGTCGTGCTGGTGTCCTGGGGGCGCTGCGCCGCTCTGGTGAGCATGCGTGAGACCCACTCGGATTGGGGGCGGCCTGGGACCAGTCTGCGCGGGGTGACCTGGAGCCTGGGATCCCCAGGCGCCTCTGCTTGCGCAAGGCAGAGTAGCCCGTGGATCACCTCTTCCTTTGAGCCTTAAATTCTCTGCAGACCGTGCAGCCATGCAGGCGTGCTGTGGGGCGCCGCACCCCTTGGGTGACAGGCTGCTCCCTTTGCGGCCCTTCCTCCAGCCTCCGGATGCCTGGCAGGGGCTGGATAATACCACCGAAGGCGAGTCAGTTAGTCCTGGGGATTCCGTGCAGGGTTCCACTGTATACTGACAGCCGGGCGAGTAACCAATATGAAGTATACGAAGACAGTTTGTAGCTTAGGGACAAAGAGAAAATTGAAGGTCCCAAAATAAAATGAACTGTTTCTGATGGAAGAAAAGAAAGTTCTTCGTATTTGAGGTTGCATTGGATATGCTTGTGAGAAAAGCACGTGATAACATCGGGAGGTTGACAGTGTGTGTACAGTTTGGACTCCAGTAGTTTAGTTAGGGCTGGACATTCATTGTGTCGAATCACCGTGTTAGTGGTCTGCTTGGTACTTGTCGTGGGCATGATGATTAGCCTAGAGGTGGATGGATGGAGAGGAAGGGAACAAAATGGAGGAGGTGACAGAAAATTAGGAGATGATCCAGGCCTCACCCGTGATGTGGAGAATCATCAGCACATTTAAGGGAGGTAGGAGAGGGAGATTGCAGATGTCAGAGAGTTTTAACAGGCCAAGATCCAGGGGGTGTTTGGAGGTTTTTCCCTAGTGAAAGGAGTGGGGAAGTCTTTCTATAAGCAGTTAAGGGAGCAAAGCAGCTGGGTTTGAAAACTGAGAAAAGGTAGTTTTCAGGCTAAAGCCTTTAGAGCGCAAGAGAAATTAATGAGCTCCCCTTGGCTGGCTAATGAACTCAGAAAGCCCAGTGGTTTGAGAATTCAAGTTGTTTTCTGTTGTTTGTCAGGGCCCTGTCAGAAAAGTAGAAAGCACACAGCATTTCTGTTGCGGCAAAAATCAGAAATCGGGTCAAACTCGGCAGGGGATCCAAAAACTCATTCAGAACAAATGGAGTTTTAATTAATTTTAATTTAGGATCAGTTTGGACCGGTCATTGCCCCCCATTCCCGACCAGAGAATGTGGCACTTAACTGCCTTTGTTTTCATCTTATATACATTTTTGGTTTCCATGGTAATAGATTGGAATGTCTAGGCCTGGCCATAGTTGTTTACCTTGCACCATGTGACCAGGTCAGGCTCTGGCCATAATGATATATATACTTTAACAATTCAGGCAAAAAAAAAAAAATTCCAGGACAAAGTCAGAACTGCAAAGTTAACCCTTTACAACTCTTTCAAGATGTTTTTCAAGACACATTTTGAGGCTTGTCTATCTTAAAATGTTGTGCTAAAAGTCACCACCCATTACATTTCGACAGGATTTAATGTGAAGAATTGGTGATTTAGCTGTTGGAAGAGCAAAAGGTGGAAGGAGCATTGAAGTGTAACATAGAAGGCAAATGGAAAGCAGCTACAAAATGTAGCTAGAGTTGGGGCACAAAACAAAGGAAGATGTTGGGATTATCAGGACCTAAACCTTGGAGTAAAGGGCACTGTATGGCTGGGACTCAGAATTTATGGGTGAGCGCTCGGGAGCTGAGCTGAGACCCAAAAGGCTGGATTTTAGATGTTTGGAATGGGTCGTGTTTGATGCTCCTGCCACTGGGCACTGGACAATGAGGGTGCTCATGGAAGCACCACAGACTGAGAATGAGGGTCTTTGTTTACAAAGGGTGACAGTTACAGGAACAGCAAGATAGTAGAAGGGAATGAGGCTTCTCCTTCTGCCTTTACCCTCCCACATTCTTATCCTAGAGTCTGTGGATCCCAGGGCTGCCCAGGTTGGTGAGTGGAATTCACAGGGAGGGAAATGGAGGTTGATGTGGCTGATCTGAACAGCACAACGATGACGGCATATGCTGTGGTTTGAATGTGTCCTCCAAAGTTTGTATGTTGGGAACTTAATCCCCAGTGCAACAGTGTTGAAACTGGGGCCTTGAAGAGTTGACAGCATGATTATTACATAAGCCAGTGCAAAACATCATTAGGAAACTAGGCAGCTGGGGCTCTCTGTCCTCTTTCCTACCCGGACTCTTGCTTACTCCCTTTGCCATTCTTCCATTTCAAATCTGTCTTTTAAGTCAGGGGTCTTGTAAAGATGAAAGACATGCAATTTCTATATGATTTGAAAAACCCAAGCTGTATATTATGTTGAATTAGGTCTAAATTTAAAAACCTGCATGATATAATTTGGTTCAAAGAATTTCCAGAATTTCTTAAATATTATGTCACCAAAACTTAGTAAAATTATTGTTTGCCTTGATTCTCTTACTTTCACCTTATAGGATCTTGCCTTCTCTTGTTTTATTTTTAAGGCAGAGTCTTGCTGTGTAGTCCAGGCTGGCTTTGAACTCACAGTGATCCTTTTGCCTTAGCGTCTAAACTACTGGGATTATAAGCATGCACACCACATGCCCAGCCTCTTGCCTTCCTCTTAACCCATGTGACTATTATGCTTGACATTATTTTCTGTGTACTGTAAGAATTACTGATTCATCTTTGCTCTCTGCCAAGATGAGAGAATTTATCTTCTATTATAGTGACAGTAAGGCCATTGTGGCGTGTGTAGTTGCCCCCCCCAAATAAATTAGAGACTTCCATCATGAACTGAAAGGGATCAGACTATAGACTATAAATATGTAGCACATTAGTATTTTTTCATACTCAGATAATGTTCTGCATTGAAAAGCAAGTCTTGGTTTTGTCAGACCAAAGTATATGTCCTACTTAACATTATTTTCTCACCTTTTCTGTTGTATAAAAGCCTGACCAGGGAAATGAAGTAGTTATATCGTCAGATCATCAGTCTTCTCAGAGTATTGGTCATCATTTAAAGTGAACTATTTAACAGTATCTTTCGTTTTGAGAATAAATGCTTTTATTTCTATTTTTGATTTGTTTTATTTTATGAGTTTTTACTGTATAAAGCTATTTTCTGTATAAAGCTAGTTTCTCCATAAATGTACTTGATAGACTAGAAAGTCATTTAATTCCACATTTTTATGAAGTGCTCATGTACATAGGGTAGTATCTGTAGTTTTTCTTAGTATTTTATAAATCTGTCATTTAAAAAATATATGCTAATATTGAAAATAAAATGATTTTTATTCATTTTGTGCCTTTCATCTTTACTGAGGAATGGCAATAATAAGTCTTTTTTGCACTAAAAACTCTGAAATTAAGAATATTGCCTCTCAAACAATGTTGAGAGTGTAAAATACATTGCACAACTCCTAGTTTGTAGACCACAGCTATATATATCAGGTTGCTGCCACACATCTGCATATGAGTAGGTATTCGTATAACTAGGTTTTTTCTTGGTTATTCTAATTATTTTTCAACCCCATGAATTCTATTTTATATGAGGATAGTCATTTATCAATATTAAGCTGTCCTTTCTCTTTTAGGTATTAATGGTTCATTAAGAGAAATTTGTACCTTTCTCTCAGGAATTGCTTCATCATGCGAAATCTAAAGTTGGTTCAGACTCTGGAGTTCAAGGATATTCCAGCACCAGGGAAACCTCAGTGCTTCTCTCTCCGAACTGAACAGAATACAGTCCTCATTGCTTCAGAATGTGGACTGATAGAAGTAAATCCTGTCACAAGAGAAGTAAGTTGTTGATGCAGGATGCTAGCACTTGGTATGACCTCTGACTTGGGCTTGCAGGTATATGTCACTATACCCAGCTGTGACCTTATGTTAGTGATCTTTTATCCTTTTTATAACATAGTCCTATTTATAACAGTAGTTCTCACTAGAAATGCACATAAAAATTGCCTGTGGAATTTTTAAAATTTTATTTTACTTTTTGTGCTACGGGGTTTGAACTCAAGACCTTGTATGTGTTAAGCATACATTCTACCACTGATCTATGCCCCTAGCCCAGTGGAGCTTTTTAAACATATGTGTGGACTCCTGACCCATACTATCTAAATGACCAGTCTTTAGATGTGATCTGATTATATGTATTTCCAAAAGTTCCATGAGTTGATTTTGATGTAGTCCCTTGATTATATTTTGCTATTAAGTATTTTAGGTGATTTCATTTTATTGTCTTTTCCCTGTATTATAGAAATTGTAGAAAATGACAGTTATGAGGCCGGTAGTAGAATATGTGCTTGGTATGGTAGAGTCCCTGAGTTTGATCCCCAGAACCACAAAACAAAGTAAAACCAGTCATTAGCTTTGTGACTTACTGAACATTTTAAAGAGACCATACTTATTGTAAATTTTATTTTGTGTTTGGCAAAAAGATCACATTACTTGTTTGTGTTCTGCCTTTTTTTTTTTTTCCTGGAGACAGAGTCTTGCTATGTAGTTCAGACTGGCCTTGAATTCACTATATAGACCACACAGGCCTCAAACTCATGGCGATCCTCCTGCCTCAGCCTCCCAAGTATTGAGATTACAGACATGTACCCCTACACCCAACACTTGTTTTTGATATGAGAGTTGTAATATTTTTCAAGTGAAAGTTTGGTATTTAATCTAGAAAAAAACACTTTGAAGGCTTTTATGTTATAAAAGAAGCATTGGAAGGTATGTTGTTTTTGAAAGTGGGATTGTTCTTAAAGTAGACTGAGTTAACTCGATTATGCATTTTCTTTGGTTAAAGGTGAAAAATGAAATTTCTTTGGTGGCAGAAGGCTTTCTTCCAGAGGATGGAAGTGGCTGCATTGTTGGTGTTCAGGACTTGCTAGATCAAGAGTCTGTATGTGTGGCCACGGCCTCTGGAGATGTCATTCTTTGCAATCTCAGCACACACCAGGTGAGTGGGTTGAGTCTGGTGAGGAGAGAAGCTCAAGCATTCTCAGCCCAGGGCTTTCATTTGTGTTGAGGTTTTCTAATCTGCAGCCATAGCACTTAAACTATTGTATATTTTTTAATAAAAAATTTTTGGCATGGCTTAAGTATATTTCAGGGTTTTTTGAGAACTTCACTTTTGTCTGCTGCACCCTGTTAATCAGACCAGTTGGGACATTCCAAATTAGAACTTAAAAAATAAATGAAAACTGTGTTCTTATGTAGTGTACGTTACCTGGTATCTACAGGTAATAATCTTCATTTCTGGATTATAATCTTTACATCTCAATTTAGGAAGTCTTCGCAAAGTTTATATGGTTTATGTTTTTTGTTAGGAATGCTGAGCAGCTAACTGATCAGATTCTCTGAACTATAAAAGCACAAAAGTAATGCACTATCTTTTCAAGCATATTTTAAGACAATCAGGTGAGATGGGTCTCAGCTCCCTGCTTCTTCTGCAGGTATAGAGTTGAATTTCTGAATTTCTGTCCTCACTTTATTGATAACAAGGGTGTAAGTTGCAGTTGCCTGATTGGTGTAAAATCATCTGTGATTGTTGGATTCCTTGTGATCACTTTAACCCAGATTATGTCACAGGAGTTATGCTGTGTTAATCGTGGGCTCATCATAGCAGTTTACATTTATTGTTCTCAATGTGCCACGTTCTTTTCATGTGCTTGTTAGGCAAAATTTGATTTATTCTTCACTGTATCCTTATGAGGTACACTGTTGATTCTCATTCTTCAGAAGAGAAAATTGAGGTAACTAGGCCAGGTCAGTTATCAGATGAGGTTTTGAGCTCTCCCTCTATGACACCTTCACTTCTAATAATTATTCCATTTAATGCATTAATAAACCTTATTTATTGGTGAGAAGTATTGGTATCATGTATAACTTTTCTGATATTTAAGAGGTAGGCATTTACTTTTAAAACATTTTGTAGAACTTTTTTCCTGGTTACTGAACTTGTCCAGTACATTTATCTTCACTTATGGTAACTGGTCCTGCCACTTCGTGGCTTCTCAGCTGTTTGGAAGGCAGAGTTCACATTCCTTTGTGCTTTATAAGACCTTTAACTATCTGTCTGCCAGATTACCTTTCAGCTTCATCTCACCATCATTCCCGTGCACATATATATAGGGGGCTAGTTGTAACTGATTTTAAACACTTTTTTATGCTTTTGTGCCTCAACAGTTTTTCTTTCTGATCTTTTTCTTTCCTAACTCTGATGTCACTCTTCAAGATGTTCTCACAGAAAAACTTTTTTGAACTTTCCAACCTACTTGTTATTTCCTGCTATGGGACTCACTGTACTTCCTGAAGACTTCAGTTATAGTGCTCATCCTGCTGTACTCATGGGGGTTTGTTTGTTTGTTGTGGTACTAGGAATCGAACTCATGACCTTGTGCTTGCCAGGCAGGTGCTGTGCCGCTGAGCTATAACCCAGTCAGTACTCGTAGTTTTGTCTCCCTCATGAGATGGTGGTGGGAAGAATGGGGTGTCCATTCTAATCCAGGTGCCTAATGTCCTACTTTCTGGATCCCTTTTACTGAAAATGTTTGTGTATGTTGGATAAATTTACTTCTGTGTGTTTGTTTTTGATTGTTTGGATAGCAAATCTTTACTGAGACACTGTTCTGAACTTCCCTTTTCAACTTTCTTTGTAACAGCTGGAATGTGTTGGGAGTGTGGCCAGTGGCATCTCTGTCATGAGCTGGAGTCCTGACCAAGAGCTGGTGCTTCTTGCCACTGGTAAGCTTGTCACTGGTGTCTATCTGGCTTTTGTAAAACTTTACTATTAATGTCTTACAGGGTTCTCAAGCTTCAAAAGACTTCCTTGAACAGCGACCCTAGCGTTATAATGTAGAATATGCTTTTTCTGATTTCAGTTTGATCTCTATATAAAGTTGTTTGGTGTAACTTTTCCAGTTTTAGGGAATGGAAAATAAGTCATAAAACTTACGGAGACTGCTAAGCCTACAGTTGCAGTTTTTAAATGTTAGCTGTATTTGTCTTAACCTGCTCTTACATCAGGATTTACTATGTAAATAGATTCTACAAACATTTCTTGCATTCCTTTTTTTTTTCTTTTGAGAGTCTCTTCATTCCAGATAAGATCGGTAAACCAGTGCCGCTGCAGAGGTGCATGTTTGAAAGGATGTCTTAGAAACTAGAACTGTTGAATTAGTGCCAGGAGTATGTGGACTTTGATGTTTTGCTTTCCACACATAAATAGCTAAGAATAAGTACCAGATGACTTACCTAGTGAAAGGCTTTATTTTTTTTTTAAAGCCAAAACATTTTGTTTGTATTTTGTGTGCTCCTTTTCTGACTATAACTCCTCCCCTGTGGTTATGTAGCTCACAGTGCTATAGATGGTTATGAAGTGGCAAATTTGTTACATTATAGCTTATTTTCACAGTCAGTCTTATTTGTGCCTTCCTAAGGTCAGCAGACCCTGATTATGATGACAAGAGACTTTGAACCAATCATGGAGCAGCCAATCCACCAGGATGATTTTGGTCAAAGTAAGTACAGCTTTGAAACATTTTGTGATCTGAAGTTCCTCCTCAGTTTTGGTCATTTCCTTATGCCCCAGTATCCACATGAGAAGGCCAAAGAACTGTGACATTTAAATCTCCATTTGTTAATTGTTACATAGTGTAATATTTTAGGCCACATTTTCTCCAGGTCAGAGGGTTAGCTTCGTCAGTAACCTGGTGAATAGAAACCTGTGCTCAAAGGCATTTAGATAGTTTTTTGCCCAAATGTGGAGAAAGTCTTATGTTGGATTCTAATGCTAGAATAAGAACATTCCTGTAGTACAGTTAGGAGGCAGAAGAAACAAGAGGGTTGAAATTGAAAGCTGAGTTTTGTTCCTGTTAAGCAGATTGACTCTGCATTTTCCTGGGAACAATCAGATTGTTTTCTTGTGATGATTTGGCTAAGATTATTTGAGAACAAAGGCTGTGGGAGATTGAAATAGGAGGAGAGATGAGATGCTAATTGAGTGTAAGAAGCTCTGGCCAACTGCAAGGCACTGTGTAGCTGGCCTGATGGAAGAGGAGGGTTGCAAAAGAAGGCAGTGCAGCTTTTCCGAACATATAACTTTATTCCTTCTTAGCCCACTAACTCTGAAATAATTTAGGAAGCTGCTACTTCAAGCATTAAAAAATAGTATGTTCAGAGATAATCTTCTAAGTTGGTACTATAAACCCATTAGTGTGTTTGGTGCTATGGGTAGTTCAGAAATGGTTAAGTAGGTGGCTTTTCCTTTACAGAGTGCCCAAAATACAGTCATGGTAGGGTATGTAGGCATTAGGCTAGCAGAAGGAAAGGGAAAGAGTAACTGGAGAGGGGAGATCCCAGGGGAGGCTCGCTTGAGCTGAGTCTCAGCCCAGCCAGTGTTGGATAAATGAGGATTGCTCATTTACTATGTAAATTATTCATACATCAGTTCTCTTACCTGTAGGGAAGGCTGAGGTTGTTGACTTCCGTTGTCAAGGGCAGTTAGAATGTATATGACATAAAGCACTCTCCAAAATAGGGGTATTACAGTTTCTTCCAAATGACCACTATGGAAAATAGACATCTTAGTTAATTTCTCCATGCTGGGATAAAATAACCAATACATACAATTTAAAGGTAAAGGTTTATTTTGGTTCAAGTTGTAGAAGTTTCATCCCACAGTTGATAAGCTCAAACCCAGAAACATGGTGGAAGAGCCTGCTGTGGAGGATGTCTGCTTATATCATGGCAGCCATGAAGCAGAGAGCAAAGGGATGAGCTGGGGAGGGAGATACACCCTTTGAGATCTTACCCCAGTGACCTCCCCTTTCCAGGCAGACCCTACCTCCTAAGATCACATTTACCCTTATGCTTCAGCTACCCTACCTCTAGGCACATCAGGGTTTTGGTGGGCATTCTTGAACTAAACCATAACGTTTTGCATCTGGGCCCCAAAAGACTGGTCCTGGGGAACCAGTTCCCTCGGCTGCCATTCTTAACTAGGGGACACTATTTTCAAAGTGTCTATTTTCACTAGAGATAGACACCATTTTCAAAGACTTCTTTCAAAATAGACACTATTTTCAAAGACTGCTATTTTCAAAGCCGTCTTTCATTTTATACCCTTGAGCCTGTGAGGGATGGAGTCTTGCTGATTCCTGAGATGCCCCCACTTCAAATTTCCTGTTACCCTGATGCAAAGTACTTGGCTCCCTTTAATATGTTCCTGCTGGCTTGAACCACCAGTAGTGCATGTATGTCCGTCCTGTCGGGCAGCTCATACCATTGGTGGTATGAATAGATCTAACCACTTTTATTGGTCTTCTTACCAATGAAATTAATAAAAAGTGTATAAATGGACCAAATCTAGTTAGTTTCTTGAATTTGAATAATTACAATTCAGATATAAATATTACTTAATGTTATTCATGCCAGTTTTTAAAATTATTCTAATAACCAACAAATTTATTTCATTAAACTAAAAGGAATATATTTATATTCATGAATAGTTTATCAACAATTCTCTAAATTTTAGCATGGAAACCTTACAAGTATCCTATTGCTGGCATATATAATGTTCATTTACAACTGCTGAACCACAAATTAGGTGGATTACAAGTTTTTACACCATTTTAATGTTTTCCTTAAAGAACTCTAATATGATTACATCTGGTATGCTAAATCAGCACTTTTCTTTGCTTTGTAATAATCAAACACTCCTTGAAAAAAAGTATAAGCTATCCAGTGAAATAGTCATGCATGTACAGAGTGAACAGCTAAATTCAAATCAGAGCCACCCAGTAATGAGGCATATGAATTATAGCCCTGTTATGTGTTAATAATGATCGTTTTAGCAACCACTCTTTCCATGGTCTGAACTTCATAGGATTTCCTTTCTGATGAAACGGTACCCTTTTAAAATAATTTAAGTCTGCTGTTTGCTTCTTATTTTTACTATACATCTTGCTAAAAGCAGCAAGCAGTATCCATGCTACTATCTTAAAATTTCTTCCACCAGATTAGTCTGCTGCCCTTAATCTAAGTTTCTCACAAAATTTTAGGACTTGAGTATAATGAAGACAAATTTTATGCTGGAGCATAATACACATGGTCTCAGTTCCAGCTGCCTGTGGAGTTCTTGTTCCCTGCTAAAACTTCTGGTATTTTTGAGCATTCTGGCCTTGTGAACTCTGACCAGGATCTTCCATCAAGCTTGGCTTATAGCATTCTAGGGCTTGTCTAGCTGGCACTTCCAGACTTTCCAAACTCTTGCTGCAGGCCAGTTCCAAAGGCTTCTGAACGATATGATCAAGTGATCACATGAATGACTTAACTCTTAATACAAAAATGGTAGTTACTTTCCTGTCACTGGGATAAATATCTGAGAGCCACAACTTGAAGAGAGAATAATTTTGGCTTATAGTTATAGTCCATGGTCAGCTGGCTTCAAGGCAGAAGTAGCATGGTGGAAAGGTCTACATAGAGAAAAACACCTTATGTCACAGTAGCCAGGAAGCATAGAGTAAAGAGTGGTGCCAGGGAGAAAGACAGACCCTTATAGATCATGTCCCCACTGGCCCACCTCCAACCAGTCCCTAGCACCTTTAGCTTGAAATCTATCTGTGCATTAACCCAGGGGTGAGCACAGGACCCCCATTATCCAATCACCTTCCAGACACATGAGATTTGGGGTAACATTTCGGATTGAAACCATAAAAACTAGTTTTTAAAATAGTGACTGCTGGGTGATTTATTGCGTGGTCTTAAGGGACTCATAATTGTCATTGACCAACCTCACAAAGAATAACAATGAAATTGCTTTCATTTCATTTTACTTATTGGTTGTCTTGAATCTTCTCAATAAATTGTTCTTTAGGCAAGTTTATCACTGTGGGATGGGGCAAGAAGGAGACACAGTTCCGTGGATCAGAAGGCAGGCAAGCAGGCTTTCAGATGCAAACGGTAAGGTTGGTTCGATGGGTGGAGAACCTTGGCTGCAACAGATCAAAGTTCTGCCACCCACCAGATATGCCTAGATGACCAATTAGAGGCCAATAATAGACAGATCGCTCTGCTTAGTAAAACTGGAATTGTTTACAGCCCTTGGGGAATGGGTTACTGTACAAATGTCCTCTTTTAAGTGTCAAGAATAATTATAACCAGTATTCATTACCCGGTTTAGAAAATAAAATATCACAAATAGAAATGAAATACCCTGGGTACTGCTTCCTGGGGCATTTCCTTGTCTTCTCTGAAGAGAGGTACTGTCCTTCATTTACTGCTGATCAATTATTCACATGCATGTATTCATACTTTTTCCTCCAGATGTAGGTATTGTTCTTTTTAAATATTTTTCTTCTGATTTTTTCTTTTGGGTGAAACTCCTTATTTTTTTTCTTGATAGATTAGAAAATTGTAAACCTCAAATATTGATGTCTTTCTGGCCCAGAAATGGGCCAAAGATAATGCTTTTCAGTTTTCTAGTGTAATTGATCACACACATACATAACATGCCCAGAGTAGACAAATTTGTAGAAGACAGAAAGTAGATTAGTGGTGGCCTAGGACTGGGAGTTGTGCGTGCAGGGCGGAAAGAACTGCAAACAGGTATGGAGTTTCTTCTTGAGATGATGAAAATGTTCAGAATTTAGATTATGGTGCTAGTTACTCAGCTTTGAAAATAGAGTTTAAAAACATTGAAGTGTATACTTCAAATGAGTGAACCTTACGATGCTTAAATTACATCCTGATAAAGTTGTTAAAAGTAGTACTTTAAAGAACCCTTTAATAGTATTTAAAATAAGGCAGCTTGTCATACTCGGTTATACTCTGGAGCGGATGTTTTACTCCTGCCACCGATGAGAGTGAGCATTGCCCACTAGTGCCAGCATTATGATTATTAATAAAATGATTGAGGTAATGGAGAAAATCAAATGCATTCTGATATCTAATGTTACCCAGTAGACTACTCTAGCTTTTATTTATGATTTTATTTTTCCTAAAGACTTTCCAGAGCTTGGTCTTGGCTTGGAAGTTTAGTTACCTTTAGAAAACCCGTAGATTATACCCGATGCTGTGGCACTTGCCTTGTAGTCACACCCACTCTGGCGGATGAGGTAGGAGTGTAGTGAAACCGTATCTCCAAAGAATATGTCTGTGAATTAGTCAAGTGCAAGTCCTGACGGAAATGGTTTGGTTGTATGACTCCAGCACTCAAATTATTTTCTGTCTGTGCTCTTCTAGTGCCCTGTAACAGTGAATTTGGAGGTTGCATTGTATGTTGTTTCCCTACTCCTAAAATTAGCCAGGAGTGGTGGTGCTTGTAATTCCATCACTTGCGAGGCTGAGGGAGGAGAATTGCTGCAAGTTTGAGGCGAGCTGGGGCTATTTGGTGAGACTCTGTTTCAAAAAATAAAAAAGGGAGGGAGGGATTGATCATTAATACACTTAAAAGCATTTATTGAATACCTACTTGTGTCAGGCTCTATTAGAGGTACTGAATATATAGCAGCGAGCAGAATTCCTACCACAGTAGAGTATCCCTACCACAGTAGAGTGTGCATGTACAACATTAAAATAATGTCAATGTATAATATGCCAGGTAGTGAAAAATGCCATGGAGGAAGGTAAACCAGGACAAAGAGTGCCAGACTGCACAGTTGAGGCAAGTCAGGAATGGGCACGCTAAGAAGGTGCTGTCTGATTATGAACCCAGAAGAAATGAGGGAGTGAGCTCTGTGAATAGCCAAGGAGGAGCATTCCAGTTACAGGGAACAGCCAGGACTAACAACCAGAAAGTCATTTGTTTCTTGGGTGTTGAGGGAATGGAAAGGAAGCCATTGTACACTTGGGGAAGGGAGACTGGTAGGGTGTGAAGTGTAAGGTGGTTACTTGTAGCTCAGTGGTGCTCCTGTTTTACTCTGGTTGACACAGGCCTTCATTGGAGGAGTTTCACAAAGCAATAAGCTCTGATTGTGTTTTCAGTGTATTGTTCTGGCTGTTGTGTTCAGTGGGCTAAGGAATATGTGGGACTCCTTTTCAGTAAACCATTTGTGAATTAAGGGGAGAATGGAGACGTGGTAAAAAGTGGTTTAACTCAGGATGTGTTGTGAAAGAAGAGGTGTGGGGTTTATTAATACAGAATAGGTGTAGGTGAGGGAAAGAGGAAGTAGGGCTCGTACTGAGGTTTGTAAACAAGTGGAAGTACAACTACGTGTAGAAATTTCCATGCACTGTCCTTCTAGGACAGATAAATTTGTAATACCCAGCTTGCCATTTGCATATTTTCTTATTTCCAAGTATATTTTATATAACCAATTTCAGCCCTGAACCCTTCACTAGTAGAAGTTTGTCTTGTATCCTGTAGAGCAGTTTCATTGAGAATGACTTGTTAGGCTTCCTGTATATTGCCTTTTACACAAACTGGAACTCGCAGCATTCTGCTTAGCTTTGTCACTGGGATTCTCAGGTGGCCATTGGTCTCCCACCTGTGGAGTTGGCTGCTGTCTTTCAAGGCCTCTGGATTGTGATGTGAAAGGTCCTGGAGACCTTTATTTCTCCTGGTTTGTGGAGTGCAGAATGTTTTCATCCTTGTTTGCTCTTGCTTGCTATTTCTGTGGCACTCCATATTCACCTGCTTCTCATCTTGTGAACACTGAGCTATATCCCAAGGACTTTGATTTTTGAGCCAGGGTCTTGGTAAATTACTCAGGCTGATCTTGAACTTGTGATTCTCCTGCCTCAACCTCCAAAAGTGCTGAGATTACTGGTGTGCACTGTCATGCCGAGCTCTCCCATCTTTACACTGCTGTGCCTTATGAAGCTTAAACAATAATGACACCAAATCATTCTGTTAAATTTAAGTGAACAGAGCATTTATTTCCTTACATAATTGCCTGATAATTTCCTTAGCTCAGTATATTTACTACCTAGATCTGTAGCTCTTTTGTGCCAAAGAAAGATTTTTGCTTGACATTCTTTTTTCTTGGTGATTTCTGGCTCTAAGAGCTCTTCTAGATAGAGGGCCTGAGGATTCTCTATGAAACTGGTTTTCTATATAGGTTCAGCTTCATTGAAAAGCTGTATATTTAATGGCTGAGGTTTGTTTGATTCTGAGCCACTTAAGGTCTCTCAAGTAATAGTAATGTTTCTTTCTCTCTTTAGCTTGAGTCTGCTTTACCCTGGGATGACCACAGGACACAAGTTACCTGGCGTGGCGATGGACAGTTTTTTGCTGTGAGCGTTGTTTGTCCAGAAACAGGTATGGAAATAAATTGTAATTACAATTTTTTTTAAACCAGGTTAAGATTCTGGAAAGTTTTTTTTTGTGTGTATTTTATTTATTTGGTTGATTTTTTGCTCTTAGTAGAGTATTAATTACACAGAGGAGGTAAAGATGTGTTACTTTAGATGGTAAATGAACTTAGAGTTAAGAAGTATGAGTCCTTACTGACCCTCCAGTCTAACCTCTCATTTGGTGAATACAGATTTTTAACAAGATCAGTCTGGCTGACTTTGTAAATTCATGACAATTTTATTTATAAGGAAAGTGCTTAAAAAGCTATGACTTCACAATATGTGTCATAAGTACATTTGATTCACCTTCTGCACAGGGGCTCGCAAGGTCAGAGTATGGAACCGGGAGTTTGCTTTGCATTCGACAAGTGAGCCTGTGGCAGGACTGGGACCAGCCTTGGCCTGGAAGTAAGTACGAGAGGAGACCTTGGGCTTCTTCTTTGGATAATATCTTGGAAGAAGGAGGAGTGGCCGTGGTGGTGCCGTTGCATTTGGATGTTTATATAACACAGGATGTTTACTTTGCTTCATCTGGCTGTCTCTCGCTCCCTCCCTCCGTTTTTCTCTCCCTTCTTTCCTTGTCTGGAATATGACTTCAATTCGAATTGTAGCTTCTGGTCTTCTTCACAGCTCTCATCACTCTAAGGTCCCAAACCTTTTGCATTCCTGATTCATCAAAGGTTAGGGGTATAGACAGAGCCTCTATGAAGCCACTGTGGAAGACAGAAAAGGGTGCTTATGCAGGAAGTCCTAGTCTGCATGGCTCTGTAGGACAAATGGAACTTACGTGAAAACTAAGACAAGAGCTTTCTTCCTCTGTACAAATTCACACTGCAGAGCATCTGCTTGCTGGGGAACTTAGGGGATTTGGGAATCCCTCCTTCCATTCAGCTCGTGGCCAGGTGCACCTGTGGCAGGCACGTCACTACTCTGCTGTCACGTGTGGTTGTACAGGTAGAGAAATACCTCCTGTCTTAGCATCTAGTACATGCAAAACTACTAGGTCTTTGGGTTCAGACATCTTATTTTCCCCTAGTATTTGAGTGGCATCAAATGATAGAGGAAAAGGAGAAATGTGTTTGAATTAAAATTCTAGACACAGGCCAGATGTGGCACATACCTGTAATCCCAGCACTTGGGAGGCTGAGGCAGGGGTTCAGCTTAAGTTTGAGGCCAGCCCGGGCTACAAAGTGAGTTGAAGGCCAGCCTGAACTTCATAGAGAAACCCTGTCTCAAAAAGACAAAAAAGGTACCTGCCTGAATACAGAATTTTTGCTTGAGTTACATAACAATTGAAGGAGAAATCACGACTTTTAGGGTATTATACTTGGGATTGTTTAAAAACTTTACTGGTTTTAAAACATGCCGTCCAAGTGCAACTTAAGCCTGTAAGGTTTTGTGGACAAGTGGAGCCTTTGCACAAATTAGGAAAAGGCTCCCTTTCCTCTGAGCAGGTACAGCCCTAGCCTAGATGAATAGCTTGCCAAGGGAGAGGAGATGTGCGGGGCCTAAAACTTGCTTGGGTGAAGATTTTTTTTTTTATTTTAAAGAGAAAAAAAGATACAGGTTGGTCATTTGAGAAATGCAAATAACACTGGGATTCCATCTCATCCCAGAAAGAATGGCTATCATCAAAAAATCAACCAATAACAAATGCTGGCAGGGCTATGAGGAAAAAGGAACTGCATTCTCTGCTGTTGGTGGAAGTGTACTGGTATAATCACTGGAAATCAGTGTGGAGATTCGTCAGAAAACT
Organism: Dinomys branickii; assembly: GCA_004027595.1. Classification (NCBI taxonomy): domain Eukaryota; kingdom Metazoa; phylum Chordata; class Mammalia; order Rodentia; family Dinomyidae; genus Dinomys; species Dinomys branickii. The sequence goes on along the minus strand of PVLD010002781.1, from coordinate 11,057 downwards.
AGTTTGTTTGTTTATTTAGTCTTTTTGAGACAGGGTCTTGCTATGCAGTTCAAGCTGGCCTTGAGCTTACTTTGTAGCCCAGGCAGGTCTCAAACTCACAAGGATCCTTCTGCCTCAGTCTCCCAAGTGCTGGGATTACAGGTGTGCACCACCATGCCTGGCTCAAAAAAACTAGTTTATTTATTAATTTATGATTGCTGGAAAAGAAAAATCTTTTCCAAATTTTACTTTGTTCTTCAATGAGCCAGATAAGCTTTTGGATTTTTCTAAACTGAGTTTGCTTTCAGACCCTCAGGCAGTTTGATTGCGTCTACACAAGACAAACCAAATCAGCAAGATGTTGTGTTTTTTGAGAAAAATGGACTTCTTCATGGTCACTTTGTGCTTCCTTTCTTCAAGGATGAAGTTAAGGTAGGAGTAAGTAAAGGAGAAATCATTTTTTGTTGATTTTGTATATAGGAAGTGACATTTCTTCACCATTGTAGGTAAAATAAGGAAAGGACATAAAAATACTGGTTTTCATTTATTTTGACAATCATATTTTTTCAGTGATCAAGACATTTTTCATTTTGAACATTTAAACCTGAAGCAGCTTGAATACTATTGAAATCCTGCTGAAGTGGAAATTTGTCAAACGATAGTCTTTAGTTATGTAAAACTTTTTAACAGTTAAGAACATTTTTCTTTACAAAACCGTGACTCCATTATTACACTATACTTTAGTACTATGTAATTCTCAGTGCATATTCAAATTCCATGAATGTATAAAAATGTTTCCTTGTATTTAGAAGGAAAGTTTCTTAGGTGTTTTTCATTCCTTAGACATAATATTTTTAAGTCTTTATAAATAATGATATTTCAAAGATTTAACAGCTCTAAGTTACTATACCTATGGATCACCTCAAGTCATGTGGGATTATTTGGTTTATGAGAGCAGGAAATTTAACTATATTAGAGATTTTCAAGTAATTACCTAGCTAAAGCTCAATGGCTTTTTTCCCAATTAGGTAAATAACTTGCTCTGGAATGCAGATTCTTCTGTGCTTGCTGTTTGGCTAGAAGACCTTCAGAGGGAAGAAACTTCTGCTTTGAAAATCTATGGTAAGACACCTGTAATATCTTGGCTTGCGCTTCATGGAATGTATTTGAAAACAGAAGAGTGTGGGATTTCCTTTATCCCTTCTATTTAGTCCCTCAGTGCATTCAGAGAGGCTGAAAGGGACAGATGCAGATGGAGGAGTAGATGGGTTTGATCATTTATGGATTCAGCCATGTATCAGTCTGGGTTCTCTAGAGAAATGGAACCAGTAGGATATTCGTGAGGGCTGGTCAGAAAGATGTGTATGCACTTGTAGCGGGTGTCAAGTTTGAAACTCATAGGGCAGGCTGGAAAACCAGGTGGGATTTTTATATTACAGTTTTAAAGCAGAATCCCTTCTTTTAAAGTCAACTGTGTTAATCACATCTATAAAATACCTTCACAGCAATATCTGCACTAGTGTTTGACCAACGCACCATAGGGTAGCCAAGCAAACATGTGAAATTAACTGTTGCAGGTCATTAGTGCTTTTCTCTTCCTGGATGGCTTTGGTGCAGACGATCAGAATGCTAGCCAAAGGAATACTGTGGAAGTGAAGGGATTTAGGTTGGGCTAAGAGTCTTTCTTAAAGCTTTTTAAACGTGTAAATATGTTTGAAGTATTAAATAATTTATTAAAACATTGGAAAGTAAAAAAGGAAAAATTCCCATAATCAAATACTCAGTTATTTTAGTTACTTTTGTCACTGAGACAAAATACCTGACACCCAATGTTAAAGGACCAAGGTTTATCGTAGCTCACGGTTTGCAGAGGTTTCTGTTCATAGTTATCTGACTCCAGTTCACAGTGGCATGGCAGAGGGCCATTGTAGAGCAGAAACAGTTCACGGCAGGCAGAAGGCAGCAGGAGAGCAAGCAGCAGAGTCGTGAAGCAACAGCAGCCTGTTTCTCCCGTTTGTCCCCTCCAGGCTACCCTGCCTTTGGTGGTGCCACCCACCCCTGAGGTGGGCCTTTCCGTTACCCACACCCCACACCCCCAAACCAGTTGTGGGCTGATGGAGTTACCACAGTCTTAGTCCTAGCATCACACACCCTAGACCCAGCCACCTCTGAAAAGCCCCACCTATGACTACATGAGGCTTTTGGAGGACAGAGGTATAATCTATAACATCAGCAATCACTGTATTTTTATCACTATTAAAATACTATCATTTTCTAGGTTTATGTGTATATCAATATAGCTATGATCTCATTTTTGTTAAAAGTATGTGTAATAATACATGCTGATAATTTGCTTTTTAAAACTTTATTTTAAAATTTTTTATTAGTTATGTCTGCAGTACATAATGGTTGCATTCATCATGGGGAGTTGGTACATGTATATAACATAGTTTGTATCTTACTTTGACACTCTATCACATGCATATTTTCATTTCAGATGTACATCTGCATTGTTTTAAGTGGTTTTATAATCTTTTGTGCCAGTTTATTAAATCTCTTAGTGTTAGGCATGTAATTTCTCATTATTAGGCTGGGGATATAGCTCAGTGGAATAAGTGCCTGCCTGGCAAGCACAAAGTCCTGAGTTTGATCCCTGGTATCGCAAAAAAATAAATAAATAAAATTTCTCATTATTTTCAACTATAATATATTTAATATTTTTGTTTATAAGTCTTAATGTTATTTTCTAAGTGACTTTCAAATTCTAATGAGTAGAACCTTTTAACTGGAATGCTCCCAAGATACTTATTGATTCATTCAGCATAATAGCTCTCAATCCTGTCTGCACCTTAAGAAAAATATTGACACTAAAACTTCATTTTAGAAGCATTCAGTAATTAATCAGTTCTCTTTGGTAGCATTGGGAATTGAACCCAGGGACTCGCAAAATTAAAAATAAAAACACCCCCTTTAATGATTTTAACATAGACCCACAGTGAAGAATCACTCAGTAAATTGTGTGTCATGGACTGGCATTGTGTTGTATTCAGGATAAAATATTGTGTAAGAATAGGGACAACGGTCTTCGTGGAGTATGAGCCTGTGGTTTAATTTACCAACTCATGACTATACAAAAGTATTGTTATAGCTTGGTTTATTGTGATCATGAAGTTAAAATCAGTGAGCAGGGATATTACTATGATTTTAATTTGTGTCATCTTTTAAAAAAACTTGGTTTTGACATATAAAATCTTCTTCTTTCAATACATGTTAAAAGGATACTTGCATGTATGCTCTTCTTTGGGCGGCTAAATCATAGTACCAGATGGCCTGGTATCTTGAAGAAGAGCAACTGGAAGACTAATTCAACATAGTGATGCTAGTCCAGGTTGTAGCTTGAGTATTATAGCAGTTATGTACCACATAATGATATTTTAGTCAAGCACAGACCATATAGTCAATGGTTGTCACATAAGACTATGTTACCCAAGACATTGTGACCGTTTATTTGGTGTAAGTATACTTTCTGATTCTCACACAATAAAATCTAATGATGTGTTTTACAGAATGTGTACCTCTTGTTAAATGATGCATGGGTATACTCACAATCTGATTGTCAAGTTTTTCTGAACACTCCTGAAGAAAACTTAGTAAAACCCTGCCTTGCTCTAGCAGCTTCCTTTCATGATCATAAAGTTTAAATGTAGAGGTAAAAAACACTTATTTTTTAACTTATTAATGCTTGGCAGTTTATTTCCATGGAGAACTATCTTTTAACTATATTATTATTATTGTTACATTATTATTTTAAGAGGCCAAGCAGGATAGATTATTTGAAAATAGACAAAATTGCTGCTATATCCATTAGCAAGTGGTGTAAAGTTGGCCTGGCCTCTGAAGACCTTGCTTTTGTTTTCCCTATATAGTTCAGCTCTGGACTGTTGGAAACTATCACTGGTATCTCAAACAAAGTCTGTCCTTCAGTACCAGTGCGAAGAGCAGGATTGTGTCTCTGATGTGGGACCCAGTGATCCCATACCGGCTGCATGTTCTCTGTCAGGGGTGGCATTACCTCTGCTATGACTGGCACTGGATGACTGACCGGAGCTCAGGAGACAATGCAAGTGACTTGGCAAATGTGGCTGTCATTGATGGACGTAAGTTGCTGGAGAATGTGTCTATGAGCCTTTAAGGGGTCCTGAGGCCAGGACCTTCAAGTGTGGTATTTAATAAGAATAGTGGGGAAATCTGTATTTTAGTTGTTTGGTATATTTTTGTTTATTTGTTTTGTTTCTGACTGACTCGGAGTGATAGGTGGGACATACGTTCTTCTGAGAACATAGTGCCCCTCCCATCTCCTTGTACTATATCCATGGCCTTCATGTATTTACTCATCTGACCTCTGAAGACTGAAACTTTTACTCTTTTATACAGAAGTCAGCAGTAGAATCTTGTGGGTTTGGCTCTGTTAACTTTGTCTTTGACCTGACAGTCTTATGCTGACCCTGGTAACCCTCCACCTACATTGCTGTGTTTCCTGTTATAAACACTTGCAAATCATCTCACTAGGATGTTCAATTTATTTCATAGAAATCTGAATAGGTTGGTGTTTCAACATTAGGTGAGGGGCTTTTTGGGCGGCGGGGGCACTGGATTGGTGAGTCCAGTAGTCACCCAAATAGTTTACTTATGCTAATAGCATGTAGGACTCTTGCTTCTAAGTTTATGAGTTGTTATGCTAACTCCTGTTTTGTATAGTGGTTGTAATACTGATGTTGCAATTATATATCTGTATAATGAACTTAATTCTGTCTTGTTATCAAATCTACACATAGGAAAGTCCTTGAAACATTTTCAAAGTATTGGCTGGATTTGATGGCGCACCTTGTAATCCCAGGACTTCGGAGGCTGAGGCAGGAGGATCGCTTTGAGTTTAAGGCCAACCTGGGAGGCTACATAATGAGTTTAAGGTCAACATTAATTAGAGCAAGATCCTCTTTCAAAGAAAAAAAGGAATTTTCAAAGTATGATTCCCTTGTGTCTGTCTCAGCCACAGGGTGAGGTTTAAAACCAGAGCTCTGCTCTCTTGGCCTTTTTGCACCTAAAACTTCCAAGTTCTCACACGGACTACTGTAGGCCTGACAGTAACCATAGCCAGATAAAGTGTCTGTGATGCTTCCCTCCCTCTCCGTACTATTTTTGAGCTTATTCATAAGAAAAATACCAGAACTTATTTTCAAGAATTGGTTTATGTTTTCTGCCATCATTACTACTCAGCAGTACAGTTAGATACAGTAAGTCCCCAGCTTACAAACACTCGAGTTGCAGTCTTTCACAGAGACAAATAGACCTTGCATTAAGAACATTTGGAGATGTGAACACATACTCAAAGTATGCCACATATCTGCTAGGTGTTGTCACAGTTGTGCTGCTGTGTGCTTACTATACAGTATGATGGTGTATAATAGTATAGTACAGTCAGGGATGTACTGTATCTTTGTGTTTTGTTTTTTGTGCTTTACATTGTATTTTTGTGTCAAAAGTGTATAAGATTGACTTTGTTAGACTTCATGAAACTGACTTAGGAATGTTCTCCCGGAATGGAACTTATTCATAAGTTGGGGATTTATTGTACCCATTTTATACATTAGGTGTCTAAATATTTTCCTGCATCATGTACAGATAAGGTGTTGGTGACAGTCTTCTGGCAGACTGTGATTCCACCGCCCATGTGCACGTACTACCTGCTGCTTCCACATCCAGTGAATCAAGTCACGTTCTCTGCACACTCTACAAAAAGTAACGACCTTGCAGTCCTAGATGCGAGTAACCAGATTTCTGTGTATAAATGTGGTATGTTAAAACAGTTTTTAAGATGTTCTGAATTAGTTCCATTGTACTTGTACACAAAAGCAAATTGCAGTTTGGTTTTTAAGTATTTCAAACATTTTTGAAGTCTGGAATTGTCCTCAGTATTACAACATTTATTTATTTATTTACTTATTTATTTTGTCCTTTTGACACAAGGTCTCCCTATGCAGTTCAGGCTGGCCTTGAGCTCACTTTCTAGCCCAGGCTGGTCTCAAACTTGCAATGACCCTCTAGCCTTAGCCTCCTAAATGCTGGGATTGCAGGTGTGCACCTCCACTCCTGGCTATTATGATGTTTAATTGACTTGCATTATTTTGTTTTTTTCTGAATCCTACTGTAGTTTATAAGCATTTCCTTTTGCCTTACTGAATTTGAAAAGTCCATTATCTAAGAAGAACATGCAGCCCTGTAAATAACATAGGATCTTGCTACATCTTTGGTGTGCTTTACTGTTTTTGTTGCCTTACAAGATTTCGGTTTGTCTGATACTTTTGCTGAAAACATGACAGGGATGGCTTTCCCTGCTTTGTGGGTGAGGGCACACAGTGCCAAAGGATTTTACCTGTGCTTGAGCAAGAACAGCTAAGAACCTAACACAGGAGTTCCAGTTCCTACTAGAGTTGTCTTTTCATAGTCCTATTGCTTAGTTCCTGTTGCTTTTTTGATGTATTGGGATACCAGAAATTTTTTATTTGTGAGTTTTGTGATCATGTCATAAAGTGAATTGGCATGTGGAAATGATAGCCTTGTTTGAAATGTCCTTTGAATTTTTAGTCAGAAAAGCCTAGGTAGCTGCTGAGGGAGAATAATTAAAATAATTAATTCATACTAACATTCCCTGCATATATAGCAGCTTTTCTGCTAAGTCAATAATAGCCTACTGTACATGAATCCTATTTAGATATAGTATCAGTTTTTCTGAGTTTTAATTTGCTATTACAATTCTTGAACTTTTAAAAATAGCTTTTTAAAAAGTAATGGCAATATATTGATCATTAAGACAATATAATGCCTCATTTGCTAGGTCCTGTGGAGCAAAGTTAAATAAGATGTGATACAGGGAGAGCTTGAGGATGAGGACCTGCTAGGGGAACATATTGGATTTTATATCTAGATTGATCAGGGAAGGCTTCTCTGTGAATGTAGTGTTTAGGAAGGGACCTGATGAGAATCACAGTCTGAGCCATGTGAACATGTAGGGCAAGACCATTCAGAACAAAGTAAAAAGTCACTGTGAAGTTGTCTGTTGTGTTTAGAAAACAGCCAGAAATTCATGGTGGCTGCCGTAGAGAAAATGCAGAGATTGGTGGCTGAGGTCCTAGAGATGCTTTGAAGGCATTTACTGTGAGCTAGAAAGCCTCTAAAGGGCTTGGAAGAGAAGTGTGGTGTCCTGACTAATTTGCGCTTTGGGTTTGGCACAGAGGATTGTAACCAAGGGCTGGTCTATGCTAGACAAGTACTGTACCACTGCATGACATCCCCGGCCCTTTTTTTTTTTCCATTTCATTTTTTATTTTGAGATAAAGTCTGAGTTCTCACTAAATGTCCTAGGCTCACCTCAATTTTATACCTCCTGCCTCAGCCCCCTGGGTAGCTGGGATTATAGGTGTATATTATTGTGCCCCATATGACTGAATTTTTTAAAGAATTGCCTTGCCTGCTGTGAATACACTGGATCAAAAGTGGAAAGAGAAACCTTTTAAATGAGTGCTAAGGATTTCAGAGGACTGAGGTAACTGAGAGATGGTTGTAGAACAGTGGAAGAAGTAGCACTTAATAAGAAGGAAGGCCCTTCACCTGGTCTTGCTGGTGTGGCCTTTATTGGTGAAGGTTGTGCCTGACCTGGTAGTACCAGAGCACAGGTTTTGGGTAAGCCTCACAGATACAGAGATTTAAGAAAGAGGTTGACGTGTGGCTGTTTTCTGGATTGCTTTATCTACCTTCTAAAACTCATTAATTTCAGGGCCTCCATCCTCTTAGTATCAGGAAAATAATTTACAGTTTATAGTAGTAATATTTGCATTCTTATTTTCTAGGTGATAGTCCAAGTTTGGACCCCACAGTGCATCTGGGAGCTGTGGGTGGAAGTGGATTTAAAGTTCCTATTAGAACACCTCATTTGGAAAAGAGATACACGTAGGTTCTTAATTATTTTGGGCCTGTGGGAACAGAATCAGCCTTTTTCCTAAAGTCCACCCCCGAATTTTCTCTGCCTGTTGCTGAGTGGAACAGAAGGTAGATACAGCAGCCAGTCCCTGGCTTTTCATCTAGGTTGAGGAGGCTGCTGCTTGATTTACCTTAGTGCTCTCTATTGAATGGGTGGCAAGGAGATGGGAGTCATAAACAAGTCAGAATCCACTCCCTAGCTCCAAACTGTCCTTGACTCTCCAGAGAAAATCACACAGGAAAGATAGGGGTAAAGATTGTAGGCTGAGTTGTAACCTCTTATATAAATATGGATGCATATGCCAATACATGGAAGACTTAGCTCAGCTTTGGACTTGTATTTTGAAGTTCTCAGACAAATCTGCATGTTTTTCATTAAAGTAGTATTATAGACAAGTGGGTATTTGCAAAATGATCCAGAAGCCATTGAGGGCACATAAAAAAAACAAAGAGGATAGGTAACTTGACCAAGGTCATGAACTTAATAACTGCAGAATCCAAGATTTGATTCTATCCTGTTTGATAAGTCTGTGTTCTTAATAACTGAGCTACTCTGCTTACTCAGAGTGTCTACTAGTAAATTAATAGAAATAATCTAGTGTAGCAAATAACAGAATTGAATAAATATGTAGGTACACAGCCTGTGTGTGCTTTTCAGGCTGTTTATATAATGTTTAATACTTTTTAAAGAATACTTACTTGCCTATTTGTTCTTACAGTGTATTAGCTCTCCATTGCTTTAACAAATACCTGACGTAAGTCAGCTTACAGAGAAGGATTTATTGTGGCTCACAGTTTTGGAGGTGAATTTCAGTCCATGGTCAGTTGGCCCCTTTACTTTGGGCTGTGGCCGCACAGTGCATCGTGCCAGTAGCCCATAGTGCAGGAGGTATGTTCACATTATGGCCAGGTGGAAGAGGAAGAGACCAGGGTGCCAGAGTCCTCTTCAGGGACATTATCCCAGTGACCTAAGATCACCCAATAAGCTCCATCTCTTAAGAGATCCACAGCCTCACAATAGGGCTGTGGGATGGGGCCCTTTAACTCGTAGGCCTTTGGGGAACAGTCTAGATCCAAACTTTAGCTCACAAACTTGACGGTAAAATATAAGGCAGATTAGAAAATAGGAGCCTTAGAAAATAGTTTTATTTTTTTTTTAAATGTAATTTTATTTTTTTATTTTTTAATTTTTTTTGCAGTACCAGGGATTGAACTCAGGACCTTGCACCTGCCAGGCAGGCGCTTATTCCATTGAGCTATATCCCCAGCCCCAAGTTTTATTTTATTTATTTATTTTTAATTTTTATTTTTTTTTGGCGGTACTGGGGATCGAACTCAGGACCCTGCACTTGCTAGGCAGGTGCTTATTCTACTGAGCTATGTCCCCAGCCCCCAAGTTTTATTTTTTAAAAAATCAAGAGAAATAACTCCAAGTCATTCAGAGAAGATTTCATGAATGACATGAATACTTACCTTGATCTTGCAGAAAGGGTTGGTTAGAGATTGAAAAGGACTGCAAGAGTATTGGTGAGAACAGAGGTGGGGGTGATTCTATTTAGAGAGCACTCTGTAGAGAGATCAGGTTGGGGAAGAGCCAGTTGAATAGGAAGATGATGGTATGACCTGCTTCTTTGGTGGGAGGTGAGGATTTGTCATAGGATATAAAAGGCAGGAAGTAGCCTGTATGGGTTCATATTTGAGGTAGGAAAAACAGTACCCTGGTAGGTAAGTGCTTTGTGAAGAAGGCAGTGCATACACAAACCATCTCCCAGACTACTCAGTCTCTTCAGGGTTGGGTCCTTAGGAAAGGGCCCATCTTACTGACATCCAGGTATCTATTGGCATCAGGTTTGAGTGCGGGTAGGGGGTGACAGTGGGAAGCACAGGACAGGTAATTTCTTTGTATGGTTTCCTGAAATGTTCCCTTCAACTCTAAAGCTCTCAGGCTGTGAGCAACTTAATTTAAAATAAATACAGAGAGAATCTTAAGGCATACACATATTATTTCTGGATTTGTCTAGTGTTTAGCTCAGGTTGTGTTTCTTTACATAACTAGGAGATGAGCATATACTAGGTGGTTCCTTCTTTATTCAGGAAAGATTTTAAAGGGTTAGTGATTTTAAAGTTTTATTCATGTCTTTTTTTTTTCAAACATTTAAAACAGAATTCAGTTTGACAGTGGTGAAGATCAAGAAATAAACCCGCTGAAGCTCACCTTTCTCACCTGGATTGAAGAAGACAGTTTCCTGGCTGTAAGCCACAGTCGGCTTAGCCCGCAGTCTGCTGTGCACCGTCTGACCGCTTCCCCTTCTGAGTCTGCTGAGGGGCAAGGACAGCTTATCATCAGGTACTGCAGTTTGCTCTGTCCCACATGCTCAGTAGACATATGAAGTTATGCTTTAATCTTTTATGAGCATAAGGTTTTGTAAAATTTTGTTTCTGAGAGCAAAGTTGAGCAATAGCTTTCTTGTTAGACATTGTAAGTGGTTTAGGTCTGTTGAGTCATATCAAAATAACAGGCTGAAATTATATCAAGGAGTAATGAAAAGTGGGAAAAACACCAACAGATGAGGCAAAATATATTTAAGATATGTCAAGTGCCTTATTTTTTCCATCTTTTTTTAGTTCTTTTGTTAGTACAGTACATGTTTGCAGTACATAATGATGACATTTACCGTGGGCAGGTGTTATGTGCCCGTAACACATCTCGGTTCATCTTCAACCCCAGCCCCTCTCAGCTTCTCTGCGCCTTCTGTCTCTCCATCTCCTTTGCACTTGCAAAGCTCTGTCTCCATTTCTTGCAGTTTTTTTTTTTTATTTTATTTTAGAGACAAAAGAATGGAGATATATGAACCAGAAAAGCCATAAACAATACAGAAAATACAAAGTTATACAGAATATAGTAGGGAATTAGAACTGGATGTTGTATTACATAGTTATCTTCACATTAGTTAACACAAAAACATTAAAGGAAATACCAAATTATAGAGAAGATAGTAGGGAATTTGCACTGGATGCTGTATAATATAAAGTTATCTTCA